>JAINUW010000310.1:0-217459 GCA_020205615.1 Panax quinquefolius
TTGGATTACTAAATTGGGGATTAGTGAATCCGGATAGATTGGTACATACGTTGCTTGCTCATTGGATGAGGATGATTGATCTCATGATCATTTGTGTGGAGACACTAAAGCAAGTATGTAGGTGCTTATTAGAGAATAAGTTCACTGAACATGGCTCGCTAAGGAATACTTAATGGAGTTTTACTTGTCTGTCAATAGGAATTCATGTAGTGATAGTAGTACAAGTGATCCTTGGACTTGAGATCATCATAGTATCTTGTGTATGATGAGTTATGCTTTGACTTATTCCTTAAGACCCTTAGGGTATATCAAAGGGTATGCTTGAGTATAATAAGTTGTACATGGAGATAATGTATGATCAATAAAGAATCTACCACTTCTAGTAAAAGAAGAGAAATGTCCTATGTGATTCGATAAATGACAACTCGGTAGTCCTTGGTTAGCGAGCGTAATGCAATTAGAAAGGAGTTTCTAATTTGCATTATTTGGAGTTGTGCATTTAAGAGTCGAAATACATATAATTAAATAAAATAAGACTTGACAGTAATTCCATGTCTTATATTTAATTGGGACATTGTATGGTGGAAGGATTGAATTGTACGGTAACTATTTACTCAAAGGTTCTTTAATGATTAATGTTGAAATCTATATTATCTGGAAAGTCGTTGATCGCTAGGGAAGCTTATCCCTATTGTAAAATAAATATTATTTATTTAAATAAATTAATAGTTTAATTTATTTATTTAAATAAGATTAGAATTGTTCTAATTGATTTTTTCACAACTGGTTTAATATGGAGAACCTAAAGGGTCACGCCATAAAAGGAAGAATAATTATTTAAGAAGTTAATGGCATAATCGTAATAATAAGTTAAGTATATTTAATTTAATCTATGGTGATAGAATAAATTAAATAACTTAATATTTATTATTTAATATTTTAGAAATATTAAATATAAATTAATAAGAGGAGTCTTATTATTATTATTACTATTATTATTATTTAATTCCTAAAGGAGTTTGGGAATTAATTAATAAAATTACTCTCATATATTCCTAATAAGATTAGGAGGTAAATTAATTAAAAGATTTTAATTAATTATTCCTAATAAGATTAGGAGCCTAATTAATTAAAGGAGTTTAATTAATTAAAATAAAACCCAATTCCTTAATTGTTAAGGAGGGTTGTCTACATCTATAAATAAGAGGAGTCTTATTATGGATGTAGTGGTTGTTGACTTTTTCACAATAGACGTTATTCCAATTGTTGGAGAGTACGCTCCCTTTCTATGAGAGATAGAAAAGAAAACTAGGGTTTTGCCAAACACCCATCTTCTTGAATCTTTATTCTTTTTTGGTGGATCACCTCTAGAGGCCAAACACTTGGGTGGCTAACGTTGATCAAAGGAAGGAATCAAACCCGGTAGATTCAAGTTGAACGCGAAAAGGATTGGAGGTGAACTTGTACCTGAGGAAGCTCGTATCTTCAAGGGTATGATTCTTGTTCTTTCTTTTTCGTTTAATTAATAATTGTGCATAAAGGATGATCCGGGTATATGGTTTGTAAAATTTTAAACTCTGATTTTTACATGTTTCTGCTTATTTTATGAAATTTAATTGCGTTCATGAATATTACAAACCTAACAACTCTAACATCACAAATACATATAATCATCAAAACAAGCTGTATATCAACAATTCCAGAAAATTAGATTCACTGAGCTTGAAAATTCATGCCGTGAAACATAGTATATATATATATATACAATATCAAGGTTATAGAACATACCTTTAATTACTTCGTAATCCTTGCTAACCACAACGAATTGCTTGAAAACTTAGAAATTTCTCTCAATCTCTCTCTAGTCTCTCTCAAATTCTCTGTAACTCTTACTAACTCTTCTTTCTTCTCTTAGTATCAGAATATGCCACTAACACTATACGTAAAATAAAACTGATAGGGCCATAAAATGCCTACTAAATAATATCAGTTACAAAATATAAACATATAGGTTATAAATATATTTTATTTATTATTTGATTTATTATAATAAAATTCAAAAGCAATAAGGCTTTGTTTGGCAAAACTCTTTAAAATAAAGACTTAATATTTTAAGTCTTGTTTGGTTAAATCAATTTAAAACTAATTTAATTTAATTTTAATAAACCATTTACACTATAGTTTATAATCTCATATCTATACCTCCATATCCAATATTAGTTAAATAACCAATTACAACATACTAAACAAATTTTCCACTTAATCCAAATATCACAAATTATAATTTCATTATAATTTTATTTAATAATTTAACATACCATTTTTAAATTATTAAATTAAAACAATAATATAACATCTCATGTTATCATACAATTCTCTAACTATTTAAATTAAATTAAATTAGAATATCATCTAATAAATTTAATTCACAATTATTTACTAATAACAACTACATCAATAAAATATTTATTTTATTTAATAAATATTTTAAATTATAAATAATAAAATCTTGGATTGTTACAGATTCCATTCAATGAACACACAAAGATTCATTACATTCAACAATCTCATTACATTCAAGTGCCCCTTTATATTTTCAGGTAAAAACTTTTTTCATAATTGAACTGGAGTCCAAATCATCACTGAATAATTTTTTCTATTGTCAACTCATTGAAGCTTCTTTTTCCAACAAAAAATTAAGATAACTATCAATCAAGTTAAGTTACTAATGGCAAAATGAAAAGGCCGCAAAAATACACACAAAATGAATATGTGGATATGTCCCAATATAAGTTCTAATATTTAATTGTTGAATTTCTCATTTTCTTTCTAATAACTAAACAAATACAATGTCTTCTAACATAGATCTGCCCTGAGTACCACTATTACCGTATATTTTCTTCTTTTAGCTCTTTCTTCAATTTAAACCCAAAAATACACCCTTTTTATGGATCTATGATTATCAATAACTAAATTAAAAAGCTTATAAGAACACAGATCTCATCATCCTAAATAAAAGAATCAAACAGAACCAGATCTCATCTGGCCATGTTTGCTAGTAAGGAAGATGGGTTAGTGGAGAGTTTGGAGGAGGGAGTTTCAGATCGGAGATGATATACGAGAAGTGAGGCCGTACGGTGAAAGGATGATGAGTTTGGAGGAGAGAGTTTTAGAACAATGGAATCGGGCAAGGATGAATTGTATTGAATTTGGGAGGAGTTTTTGTGACCCCTAAATTCGGGTACTTCATTTGAAAGTAGTATGCACACAAGCCAATCATGTTTGATGATAAAGCATATACTTTGTAACAATCTTATTCATTTATTAAATAAAGATTATTAATTTATTAAAGGCTTTTAATTATCTACATGATGCTGTTTTATAATATGTGATAAACCCATAGTTTTAAGCAATGCTTTTAGAATAATGATGATGATCATTCTAATGAGATCTAAATTCTTAGAAAGCTTAAAACTAAAATAGTTCCCAATCGTTGGATTACTAAATTGGGATTAGTGAATCCAGGATAGATTGGTACATCGTTCTTGCTCATTGGATGAGGATGATTGATCTCATGATCATTTGTGTGGAGACACTAAAGCAAGTATGTAGGTGCTTATTGGAGAATAAGTTCATTTGAGCGTGGCTCGCTAAGGATTACCTAATGGAGTTTTACTTTTTGTCAATAGGAATTCTGTAGTGATAGTAGTACAAGTAATCCTTGGACTTGAGATCATCATAGTATCTTGTGTATGATGAGTTATACTTTGACTTATTCCTTAAGACCCTTAGGGTATATCAAAGGGTATGCTTGGGTATAACAAGTTGTACATGGAGATAATATATGATCAATAAAGAATCTACCACTTCTAATAAAGAAGAGAAATGTCCTATGTGATTCGATAAATGACAACCCAAGTAGTCCTTGGCAAGGCGAGAATGAAATTAGAAAGGAGTTTCTAATTTGCATTATTTGAGTTGTGCATTTAAGGATCGAAATACATATAATTAAATAAAATAAGACTTGATAAAGTAATTCCATGTCTTATATTTAATTGGGACATTGTATGGTGGAAGGATTGAATTGTACGGTAACTATTTACTCAAAGGTTCTTTTATGATTAATGTTGAAATCTATATTATTTGGAAAGTCGTTGATCGCTTAGGAGGCTTATCCTATTGTAGAATAAATATTATTTATTTAAATAAATTAATTGTTTAATTTATTTATTTAAATAAGATTAGAATTGTTCTAATTGATTTATTCACAACAGGGTTTAATATGGAGAACCTAAAGGGTCACACACCATAAAAGGAAGAATAATTATTTAAGAAGTTAATGGCATAATCGTAATAATAAGTTAAGTATATTTAATTTAATCTATGGTGATAGAATAAATTAAATAGCTTAATATTTATTATTTAATATTTTAGAAATATTAAATATAAATTAATAAGAGGAGTCTTATTAATATTATTACAATTATTATTATTATTTTAATTTCTAAAAGAGTTTAGGAATTAATTTAATATAAGTACTCTCATTTATTCCTAATTGAATTAGGAAGGAAAATTAGTTAAAGGAGTTTAATTAATTATCCCTAATAAAATTAGGGAGCCCCTTTAATTAAAAGGGTTTAATTAAATAATACCTTATTTTAATAGGGTTACTTGATATTTTTATAAGAGGAGTCTGATAACAGATATCATGACTACGTTATAATTCCAATGGTTGGAGAGTACGCTCTTTTTCTATAGAGATAGAAAAACTAGGGTTTAGCCAACCACCCATCTTCTTGAATTCTTCTTCTTCCTTGGTGGATCACCTCTAGAGGCCAAACACTTGGGTGGCTAACGTTGATCAAAGGAAGGAACCAAACCCGGTGGATTCAAGTTGAATGCGAAAAGGATTGGAGGTGAACTTGTACTGAGGAAGCTCGGATCTTCAAGGGTATGATACTTGTTCTTTTCTTTTCGTTTAATTAATAATTGTGCATAAAGGTGATCCAGGGTATATGGTTTGTAAAAATTTTAAACTCGATTTTACATCGTTTAGCATTTTTATGCAATTTGATTCGTTCTTGAATATTACAAACCTAATAAATGGCATCGAGCCAAACCTTTATGCGAATTATTAATTATTGATTTGATATGTATATTGATATGTGTTTAGAACAATTTAATTGGGCATAATTTATTGTATAAAATTTATTTTAAAAAAAAAGCTGAATTTTTTTTATTTCAGCATTTTGGGGACCTGTTCAAAAAAGTAATTTTATTTCGTGGCCATACTTTTAATTTGTTAACTCCATGTGGCGGGATAATTATCATTCCGCTTTTTTTTATTAAGGATTCACGTGCTTTGTGTTTGAAGGAGTATTACTTCCGAGATTCACGTGGAATCATGTTTTTCAGTAACATTAATGTCTCTTTATAATATATATAATATATATCGATTTCTTTAGTATATATAATAAATATATATATTATATTCTTAATTATTTTATAATTAAAATAAAAAGTTTATTTTAATTTTAAAATAAAAGGTTCATTTTAATTTTAAAATAAAAAGTTTATTTTAATTTTAAAATTAGATTTCATCTTAAACTAATTAGAGTTGGAATTGGATTCCATGATAACATGATAACTAATTGGAGTTAAAATTGGATTCAATATTTCCTTAAATAAAAGAGTTTATTTAGATATGAAATAAGATTTCATATTATTCAAAATAAAAGAGTTTATTTGTGAATAGGAAAGAGAATCCATGTTTCCTTAAATAAAAGAGTTTATTTAAATATGAAATAAGATTTCATATTATTCAAAATAAAGGAGTTTATTTGTGAATAGGAAAAGAATTCGTGTTTCCTTTAATAATTTTTTTTACATGGAATTGGATTAAAGTAATTAATTAAAATAAAGGAGTTTATTTTGATTAAAGATTTTGATTAAAATAAAATAGTTTATTTTATTCAAAATTGGATAAATTAAAATAAAATAGTTTTATTTTGATTTAAATTTGGATTAAAATAAAGGAGTTTATTTTGATTCAAAATAGATTTTATACTAACTAAAGTTGCCCATTAAATGATACCAATATATATATTGAATGTTTATTATTCATCAGATGAATGTTATGTATTGATGTATATGGTGATATGTATGATAATAAATGAGATTGATTATGGACATTTGACCAATGTGATTGGATTTTATTTTAGTTGGATGCATGAATGTATGAGTTTTATTAAATGGGGTCTGCGTACCTCGTCTTCTCTAATTTTTCTTAATGTAAATTCTATTCCCCTCCTATGTACTTCCCCTTGACTGCTGATCAAGGTTTCTATTTATTTTAATTAGTTTTGTAATAGGAATAGTTAGAATTAATTTTGAAAAATTGGAGATCAAGGAGCAAGGCGCTTGAAGACCGTTTGTAATGGAGCAGGGTTTAAATGTAATAGTTATATTTAAATATTATTTCTTGCAACCCTAGGGTTTGACCTTTTGGTTCACTTGGTGGCTCTAGTGAATCAAACTAGAATAAAAGTCCATAATCAATCCGGGTAGAATATAGTATTCTATATGTGCATGCTTATACTATATATATTATATATTATGCAAACATGCTTCAGATGTTAATTAATATGACGCGTATTTTATATATATATATAAT
Source organism: Panax quinquefolius (assembly GCA_020205615.1). Taxonomy (NCBI): domain Eukaryota; kingdom Viridiplantae; phylum Streptophyta; class Magnoliopsida; order Apiales; family Araliaceae; genus Panax; species Panax quinquefolius. The sequence continues at coordinate 6,674 of JAINUW010000310.1, forward strand.
GCATGCGCTAAACAAGATGAGACAAATTAATAACAAACCCCTCAAATTTTTTTATATTAAGTCCTAAGCGTTCAAAGATATTTGGAATATCGAACGTCAGCCTTCTAGCATGATAAAATTAATAGAGTATTAAATATTTAATATGAGTTTGTTGTGTCACCACAAGGCAAGTATTAAATATTTAAGATGTTAATTTATCACATTTGATGCTTATAAAGAAAATTGAACAATATTGTTTTGTTGTGTCACCACAAGGATGATATTTTCTTTTTGAATATATAGAGTGCTAGGTTGGACTTAACTTGGATAATTTTGATTCGGATGTGCCACCACTTGATCAAAATAATCTAAGAGGCAAAAGAAAAGGAGTTGCATAGTTGATGTAATTGACAAAAGTTGTCTACCTATTTATTTATATATAGTTTGTTGTGTCACCACAAGGCTATATACATTTGAAATGGGATCCTTATTCTCACTAGCAAATCTTTAATTAGATTTTTGCGAACTATATAAGTGAGGTAATATAGTTTGAAGAAAATAGTGGGAGATACCAATTTAAAACAAGACCTAATTTATTTTGGTAATTAATAAAAGAATGTATGTTAAAATATTGTTAATAACAAATTCATTTCTGAGAATTTTACAATGTCTAAATTACTATCATCTGCGAAACATATTAGATGTTATTTAACCAAACCGTATTAAGCGGATTGGTTAAGGAATTGAGAATAGTTCTCATAATTTGAAAAGTTATCTTATGTCCTTAATCGCCTATCCTCGCAATGGTTGCAGAATAATGCCTCTAAGGAAGACATTGCTACTTTTAGAAAGTGGCAAGATGATGCACGCGATTGGCTCAATGCATCATGCTCGCATCTATGAGTAATGAGCTTCGGCCACAAGCATGAAACTATGGATTCTACTATATTCCCCGCACATCAAGTAGTTGATGGTGAGGAAAGTAGGACCGATAGATATCAGATATCTAAGGAGCTCTTCCGATCTAGAATGATGATGACACTACAGTGCAGATAAAAGTCCTTAACATTATCAATTTGATTGATCAATTAGGACAACGAGTTTTGTCATGGATGGAGAGTTGAGCCAAGATTTGATCTTGCACTCACTCCGGACTCCTTTCTTAATTGTTGTGAATTTTCATATGAAACAAGCTAGATATCACCTCATTGATTTGCTTAATATATTGAAAAATGTTGAGAGTCACTTTTCAACCAAGAAAGATAAAGTCTTCTTGGTAGGGGCCAAAGGATCTTACGAAAAGAAGAAGCGATTCAAAGAAGGTAAATAGAAAGGCATAAACAAAGGATAATAAGAACAAAAGCGATCACGGATAGCAAAGGAGCTTGCTTCCACGCGCAATAAGCACGGACTTTGGAAAGAAAGCTGCATGAGAAGAATCTTGCGAGAGGCTAACCAAAGAAGCTTAGTGAAGTTTTGGTTACAAATACAAATTTGTTCATGATTTAAAATAATTTTTTCTTTAAGTCAAGGTTCTACTTGGGTATTGGATACCGACTTTGGTTATCATAAATATAGATTTATGAAGGGACCAAGCAGAAGTAGAAAGTTAAACCAAGATAAGTAATCCTATGTGTGGAAAATGAAGCAAAGGTTGCTGCATTAGATATTGAAACTTATAGTTTAGCACTGCCTACGGGCAAATCTATTAAGTCAATAAGTTGTTATTGTATTCCAATTCTTGTTAGAAACATTATTTGTGACGCCCCCAAAATAGGTATACATCACCTATTCTGAGTTGTCAATACATGGTACAGAAACAACTACAACTTTATTATTACAACAAAGAAAGCTGTGAGTTTAAATACAAATATTATCTTCTAGACAATATCTATACTCAAATAAATCCTCATCACATTTATTGATACATTATTTTACAAAAATGGTGAGGACTACTAAACAATTCTTTCTAAAACCTTCATTCCATACCCAGAGCTGCGTACTATTTATATTCTCGCCTCACGAGAAGAAAAATGGAACAAAAGGAAAAGGGTGAGCTCAACTAGCTCGGTAAAGAATATTATGACTAAGATAATATACAACAAATTATCGTTAGTCTTCAACGAGGAAAAATCTAATAGAATACAATAGACAACAAATTTTAAATCAATATTCGCATGTGAAATAATAATTCATTAGAAGAGTTAAGTAGAGAATGCAAACTACTATCTTCTATGTATGAATTTAAAAGTTCATCGTCTATCTTTTATCCCCTGTAACATCAATCAATATACATCGGAATCAAATATTCATCGTTGCACTTTTCTGAGCCAAAGATATTCATCAGTTGGTCATGTTCATCTAAACACTGTTCATCTTTGCACTACTGACCAAAGATATTCTTCAAAAATCATTCATCTTTGACCTCTGAGCCAAAGATATTCAATAATATCATCATTTAAGGCGAAGATGATGAAAAATATTTTTAAAAAAGCGAATCCGGTGAAACAAAATGACAAGGATTAAGGATTAAGGATTAAGTAATTTGTTTTATCCACGTCCAAAAATACCTCAAAAAATAATCATAGGGGTGTAAAATTGAGAATGATCAAAACATGGATACAATCAAAGCTAGTATCCGAATAGATATTTTAGACGAAAAGAAAAATTTTCATTTTTGATTGAATAGTCAGTATTCGTGAATAGTCTTAGATATCGTGAATAAGTAACTCAGACACCAAAAGATAGAAACTCCATAAAAAACATCTTCACGCTTACGTGAATAGTACTTCGTGAATAGTAACTCATGAATAGTAACTCATGAATAGTAACTTCGTGAATAGTAACTCATGAATAGTAACCCCGACATGAAAAAGTTCCAAATTTGATAAAAAGTTTCAACCAATATTTCAAAGATAATGATATTGAAGAAATAATATCATTTGAGAAGAAAATAACATCCCTTACCTCGAAAGATCGATTACTCTAAGTTGAAACAGGATATAGGCTATGACTTGGACTTGTACCGTAGTATAGCAATACTCAAAGTATACTCAAAATACTCACAAGAATAAACTCGATAATATAGAGAGAAAATTTGATTTACGGTGTGATTTTCAATTCTAACCTAAGCACCTATTTATAGGAAATTGCTTAGAACACCAAAGCGAGAAAATTTAATATAATAATATTATATATATTACAAATTCTCTCACGCACCTAGAACCATCTGAATTCAGCAACTTGCATGTGTTGTTTAATGAGGCTAACCAAACACAAAAAACGTTTTGTAATTAAAAATATTTTAAACTTCAAAAATCAATTATTTCGGAGCTTCGGAACTTCAATAATTCATAATAAATAGCCCTTTTATCAGAAAATTTGAATCTCGCGATTTTTTATAGGAAATTCAATTCTCTACAACTTTGCAGAAGAAAGTTTTTCCAAATTCCAAACAGAAATTGACCGAAATCCACAAACGGGAGATTTTACAAACTATAATCAAATTTCAGTCAATAAATGGGGTCCACCGACATGTTTAACATGTTTTAAACATTTATTGCAACAAAAATACTCTTCCTCCTCGTATACTCATATATCCCACATTCGTTGTAAAAATATCACCATTATTATATTATTAAAATATAATAATATATTTAAATGAATTATTTTATCGAGGAAAAGATAAAATTTCAATTTTCAACAATTGTCACATTAAAATTTTCTCCATCTATATCCACATAAAATTAATATTTTCCTCATCATATGAATCAATAATTAATTATTCACAGATAATATTCTGAGAATCACAATATTGTGTGACGGGCGGTTCGGAAAGAGGGACTTCTAATAATAAGAATTTCTCCTTCTTGGCGCGCATGATTAGGTGACCAAACCTCTCCTTAGACAGAACTTTCTAGACATCACCAATAATGTTATCTAATAATATTATTAGGAGGATAATATGAATTATTAGCTCGATAATGAAAAAATCTTGTGTAATGACAATTATTGAAACAACAAAGAATATAAAATATCAACGCAAGCAATTATTAAATCAATAAAATATTGAGCGATAATTCTGTAACCATTATTGAGTAGTGCCTTCTTACGTAAGAATCAATAATTGGTGCAATACTGGTATCTTCTTGTGTTTTAACCACCGAAAGTATTTTAACAAGATACTTCTGTGTAACAACTACGCCGATTATTTTTAACCAACTTATATTTGTCGTTTTCTTCATCCAATCGCTTTTCAGTTATGGGGCCCACACATGGGCTGCGTCGTCAAATACGAATATTCCCCGACGATCATGAATATTCCACGACCAAACGAATATTCCCAAACAACAATGAATATTTTATAACCACTTGCTTATTTTGAAGTATTTGCGTATTTTACCCCTAACTATCCTCATTAATCAAATCAACCCTTACTATTTTAAAATAATAAATAGAAAATTTAAATTTCATTAATAATAAGTTGGGGTCTTACAACCTCCCTCCTTATGAAATTTAGTCCTCGAAATTGACGTACGACGTATACAGTGTTTGAAAAGGTGAGGATACCTCGCTTTCATTTCCGTTTCCAATTCCCAGGTCATTTCCTCTATAGCATGATTCCTCCACAAAACTTTAACTTGTGGTATGACCTTTCTTAGCGTAGGACATGCTCCTTCCTATCCAAAATCTTGGTGTACTTCTCATCACGTTAAGTCTTCTACTATCTCGTCGTGGGTTCTAACTCTATAACGTGATTGGGTCTTTCACATATTTCTGAAATACGGATATGTGAAACACATTATGAACACGAGACATACTCGGGTAACGCGAGTCTATAGGCTACATTTCCTACTCGGTCAAGAATTTGAAATGGACCAATAAATCATGGATTGAGCTTTCCTCTCTTCCCAAATCTTGTAACTCCCTTCCATGGAGCAACTCGTAACAATACATGATCCCCACACTAAATTCCACGTCCTTTCGATGAAGATCCGCATAACTCTTTTGTCGATCTTGTGCTTTTTGTTTGTATCGTTGTCGAATCATTTGGATCTTTTCGGTAGTCATACGTACTAAACTCGGGTCCCAACAATGTTGCTTCACCCACCTCATCCCAACATATTGGAGAGCGACATTTTCGTCCATATAATGCTTGAATGGAGCCACACCTATACTTGCACGATAAGCAATTGTTGTTGTAGGAGAATTCCACCAATGGTAAATACTTATCCCAACTCGCCTTGAAGTCTAGGACATAGAGTCTTAATAGATCTTCAAGAGTTTGAATAGTCTCTCTCGATTGTCCGTCTGGTTTGAGGATGGTATGCGAACTAAATCGCAAATTGTGCCCATAGCTTTTTGCAAGCTAACCCAAAATCTTGAAGTGAATCTTGGGTCACGATCCGAAACTATGGATCTTGGCATGCCATGCAACCTCATAATCTCATTCATGTACATACTAGCAAGACGTTCAAGGGAATAAGTCTCCGTATCGGCAAGAAAAGAAGCGGAGACTTGGTTAATCTATCAACAATAACCCAAATAGCATTGATGCCTTGAGAACAGTAGGAAGACCCCAGAACGAAATCCATGGTAATGTGTTCCCACTTCCATTTCGAATCTCAAGTGGTTGCAACGGACCCTTAGGTACCAGATGCTTCGCCTTTACACGTTGACAAGTTAAACACATTGAGATAAACTTTGCAATCTCTCTCTTCATATTGTTCCACCAAAATGTATGTCGAAGATCACGATACATTTTAGTACTTCGAGGATGAATTACAAATGGTGTATTGTGTGCCTCCATCATAATCTTGTACTTCAAATCAGAGTCGTTAGGAAACACAAAGTCAGAGTGGACTCAAGTATTCCTTCTTCATCAATTCTCGCTTAGGAATAGCTCCTTCTTGTACTTTCTTCTTCATACGCATCACTCCGGGATTCGGTGGCTTGAGCAACCTTAACTTTTCTATTAAAGTTGGCTCTGTCGTATACTTGACATCATCGCACTCGTTCCTCGCATATGATCTTCTACTCAACGCGTCACTACCATGTTCGCTTTTACCGGGATGGTATTGAATAGTGTGGTCGTAGTCTTTCAATAGTTCGAGCCAACGTCATTTTGCCGCATGTTGAGTTCTTTTTGAGTGAAGAAATATTTAAGGCTTTTATGGTGCGAATATATCTCCACTTTCTCCCCATATAGATAGTGCCTCCATATCTTTAGTAGAAAGCGATTGCCGCTGACTCTAGATCATGAGTAGGATAATTCCTCTCATACTCTTTAAGTTGTCGCGAGGCATAAGGCTATGACTTTCCCACGTTGCATGAGAACACATCTTAACCCTTTTTTTTGAAGCATCGTCATGAGATAACAAATCCATCCAAGAACCGGATGGTTTTGTTAGAACAGTCTTAGAAATAAGTCTCCTCTTAAGCTCTTGGAAACTTTTCTCGATTCTTCGCCCAAACGAATTTTGTATCCTTGAGTTAGTTAGCCGAGTTAATGGAGTAGCGATTCGAGAAAACCCTTCCACGAATCTCCGATAATAACCATTTAAGCCCAAAAAGCTACGTACTTGATCACCAGAAGACTTGGTTGCTCCCAACTTTGTATTGCTTCAATCTTCACGGATCAACAGATACTCCATGTTTCGACACCACGTGCCCAAGGAATGCTACTTCCTCAAGCCGAACTCGCATTTCTTTAATTTAGCATATAGTTTGTTTTCATGAAGCCTTTGGAGTACCCGACTTCAAATGGTGCTCATGATCTTCACGACTTTTGGAATATATGAGGATGTCATCAATAAAGACAACAACAACGAATGATCCAAATATTCCTTGAATACTCGGTTCATCATATCCATGAAAGCCTCGGGAGCATTAGTCGGTCAGAAAGACATGACTAAGAATTCATAATGCCCGTCATCGGAGTTCTAAAGGCGGTCTTTGGAATATCCTCGATTCTAATCTTGGTGATGATATCCGAGCGAAGATCGATTTTGAAAAGAATTGTACCCCTTGCAATCGGTCAAACAAGTCATCAATACGAGGTAGAGGATACCTATTCTTGATGGTGACATGGTTCAATTCCGATAGTCAATACAAAGTCGCATACTCCCGTCTTTCTTCTTTACAAATAAAACAGGAGCACCCCAAGGAGATGTACTGGGGCCGAATGAAACCAGATGTCCAACAATTCTCGTAGTTGGACCTTTAACTCCTGAAGTTCAATATGAGCCATTCGATATGGGGTTTTAGAAATGGGTTTTGTACTGAGTTCAAGATCAATAAAGAATTCAACTTCACGTTACGGGGGTAGGCCGGGGATGTTCTTAGGAAATACGTCGGAAAGTCAATAACAACAGGAATATTATTCAAATTTGGCGTGTCTTTATTCAAATCCATAACATGGGCTAAGAAAGCTTGACATCCGTTTTTCAATAAGCGAATAGCTTTATGATTAGATATGATGATGATTGATTTTAATGGTTTAGTTGCTTGAATTATTGCATAACAGGTTGGTTAGGAATATGAAAACTAACAACCTTATGAAAACAATCAATTTTGGCATGATGAGTAGTTAACCAATCAATCCCTAAAATCACATCAAAAGCAAGTATCTTTAAAGAGATAAGGTCAATGTGTAAGGTAGATGGTGCCAACTTGAATCAAACAAGATTTATAAGCAAAGTGGATGTGATGAAAGTTTCTCTAACGGAGTTTCCACAGATAGGTCAAAGTCTAATTTCTTGAGTCAAGTTTAAGCGTTGAGCACATGCAGGAGAGATAAATGAATGGGTAGCACCGTGATCAAGTAAGGTATAAACTTCGTAAGAATTTATAAATAGCTTACCCGTGATCACCTCGTTTGGGTTCCTCGCATTATGACGATCACAACAAACGCTCTTCCCGAAATCGTTGACTTTGACTTTTCAGGGGACGATCTTTTGAGTCACCGTCCCCTCATTGAACTAGGTTTCGCTATCGCATAATCTCGAGCGATATGTCCTTCCTTTCCACAATTATAGCATACCTTGAATATTGTGTGGGCCAGTTTGGATCGATATGTCCCTCTTTCCCGCATTTATAGCATATGACCGGTGGTGGTCGTTCTCCTCCTTAGAACCGATTCTTTGCCGCCTTTATCGTCTTCATATGGTTGTTGTTAAATCTCCTCTTTTAAAATCTCCTCCGACTCGCTTCTTCTATTTTCATGGCCATGATTACCACCGAGTAGTTACCATTTTTGTCCATCTGCTTTCTTTTCCATTTGGTTATCATTATTACATTATTGATCGCTATCTACGAGTACGATCCCTGGTTGTGGTCCCTCAGTTACCGTAGTACTCGTTATCTCGCTCTAATAATTGAGCCCCATTTACAACATCTCGAATAGAGAGAAAGTTTATGAGAAATGATATCTTCGACGTATGTCGGGTTTCAAATCTCTAAGAAACATCCGCGTCATATCGTTCCTCATTCTCCACCAAATGAGGTGCAAACACGGATAACTCGCAAACTTTGCCTCATCTTTGAGACACCGTCATGTTGTTTTGCTCTAATCGATGAACTCCACTTCCTTCATATAGCGAACACTTTCGGGAAAGTATTTGTTATTAAATAGTTTTCAAACGTTTCCCAAGACATCTTTGAGTCTTGGTGGATGGGTACGCTTCACGAGACTCCCACCGATGATACGCTCTCGCCATGGAACATAAAGGTGGCGAATGGAACCTTCTCATTCCTCCGTGCATCCCAAGACATCGAATATCTTGGTAATTTGTTTAACCCATGTTTTCGCCATGATCGGATCCGGCTTTCCCTTAAATTTCGTGGTCCCGACTCTTTGAATCGCTTGCTTGTTTGTGACAACCCATGAATTGCTATCATTTCCTCCTCAGTATTTTGAACACGAGTCTCCTCTCGTCGATTTTGCATGAATCGCAAAAAGCTTCTAAACATCCCTCGTTCATCATCACGCTCGGTGGTGTTGTTCACATGGAGGAACATTGCCACGACTGTTACGCTTTTCCTCGTTGGTGAGTACAAAGCGTCTCCACGGTCTCATTTCCATTGTTAATATTCTCATTCGACATTCTCAAATCTTTGTCATAAAATAAGGGTTAATTAAGAAATCAATATATCACATAATATCCCTATATCTTGACCAACTAAAAATTTAAGCTTAGGTAGGACACACTAGCGAAGGATTTACTCGTCTCTCCCTCCTAGTTCTATTCCCCGATCTCATGGAGATCATATCCTAAGCTCGATACTGTTGTGGCGCCCCAAAATAGGTATACATCACCTATTCTCGAGTTGTCAATACATGGATGTAAACAACTACAACTTTATTATTACAACAAGAAAAGCGTGAGTTTAAATACAAATATTATCTTCTAGACAATATCTATACTCAAATAAATCCTCATCACATTTATTGATACATTATTTTACACAAAATGGTGAGGACTACTAAACAATTCTTTCTAAAACCTTCATTCCATACCCAGGCTCGTACTCGCTATATTCTCGCCTCCCGAGAAGAAAAATGGAACAAAAAGGAAAAGGGTGAGCTCAACTAGCTCAAGAAGAATATTATGACTAAGATAATATACAACAAATTATCGTTAGTCTTCAACAGGAAAAATCTAATAGAATACAATAGACAACAAATTTTAAATCAATATTCGTGGCGGAAATAATAATTCATTAGAAGAGTTAAGTAGAGAATGCAAACTACTATCTTCTATGTATGAATTTAAAAGTTCATCGCTCATCTTTTATCCTGTAACATCAATCAATATACATCGGAATCAAATATTCATCTTTGCACCACAAGCCAAAGATATTCATCGATTGGTCATGTTCATCTAAACACTGTTCATCTTTGCACTACTACCAAAGATATTCTTCAAAAATCATTCATCTTTGCACTACTGAGCCAAAGATATTCAATAATATCATCATTTAAGATGAAGATGATGAAAAATATTTTTAAAGAAAGCGAATCCGGTGAAACAAAATGACAAGGATTAAGGATTAAGGATTAAGTAATTTGTTTTATCCACGTCAAAAATACCTCAAAAATAATCATAGGGGTGTAAAATTCAAGAATGATCAAAACATGGATACAATCAAAGCTAGTATCCGAATAGATATTTTAGACGAAAAGAAAAATTTTCATTTTTCAAATTGAATAGTGCCAGATTCGTGAATAGTGCCAAGATACGTGAATAGTAACTCAGACACCAAAAGATAGAAATTCCAAAAAAAACATCTTCACGCTTTACGTGAATAGTACTCGTGAATAAGTAACTTCGTGAATAAGTAACTCATGAATAGTAACTCGTGAATAAGAACTCATGAATAAGTAACCCGACATGAAAAAGTTCCAAATTTGATAAAAAGTTCCAACCAATATTTCAAAGATAATGATATTGTAGAAATAATATCATTTGAGAAGAAAATAACATCCCTTACCTCGAAAGATCAAGACTCTCTAATCGAAACACCAGGATATAGGCTATGACTTGGACTTGTACCGTATAGCAATACTCAAAGTATACTCAAAATACTCACAAGAATACGCATTCGATAATATAGAGAGAAAACTTGAGTTTGGTGTGATTTTCAATTCTAACCTAAGCACCCTATTTATAGGAAATTGCTTAGAACACAAAGCAGAAAATTTAATATAATAATATTATATATATTACAAATTTCTACGCACCTAGAACCATCTGAATTCAGCAACTTGCATGTGTTTAATGAGGCTAACCAAAACAAAAAACGTTTTTGTAATTAAAATATTTTAAACTTCCAAAAATCAATTATTTCGGAGCTTCAGAACTTCAATAATTCATAATAAATAGCCCTTTTATCAGAAAATTCGAATCTCGCGATTTTTATAGGAAATTCAATTCTCTACAACTTTGCAGAAGAAAGTTTTTCCAAATTCCAAACAGAAATTGACCGAAATCCACAAACGGGCGATTTTACAGGCTATAATCAAATTTCGAACTAATAAATGGGGTCCATGAGCATGTTTAACATGTTTTAAACATTTATTGCAACAAAAATACTCTTCCTCCTCGTATACTCATATATCCCACATTCGTTGTAAAAATATCACCATTATTATATTATTAAAATATAATAATATATTTAAATGAATTATTTTATCGAGGAAAAGATAAAATTTCAATTTTCAACAATTGTCACATTAAAATTTTCTCCATCTATATCCACATAAAATTAATATTTTTCTCATCATATGAATCAATAATTAATTATTCACAAATAATATTATGTAATCACAATATCGACAACCGCAGGCGGGTTCAGGAAGAGGGGCTTTCAATAAGAATTTCTCCTTCTTGGCGCGCAATTAGGTGACTAAACCTCTCCTTAGAGCGTAACTTTTAGACATTGCCAATAATGTTATCTAATAATATTATTCGGATAATATGAATTATTGCTTCGATAATGAAAAATATCGTATAATGACAATTATCAAAAACAATGAATATAAAATATCAACGCGACAATTATTAACTCAATAAAAAATCTTTGAGCGAAGAATTATCGTAACCATTATTGAGTAGTGCCTTCACGTAAGAATCAATAATTGGTGCAATACTGGTAAAGTCTTCTTGTGTTTTAACCACCGAGTATTTTAACAAGATAATCAGTAATAACTACGCCTGTTATTTTTAACCAACTTATATTTGTCGTTTTCTTCATCCAATCGCTTTTCAAGTTATGGGGCCCACACATGGTCGCTGCTTGTCGCATTTAATATATTCGACAAGCGATCTGAATATTCCCACGACCAAACGAATATTCCCAGACAACAATGAATATTTTATAACCACTTGCTTATTTTGAAGTATTTGCGTATTTTACCCCTAACTATCCTCATTAATCAAATCAACCCTTACTATTTTAAAATAATAAATAGAGAAAATTTAAATTTCATTAATAATAAGTTGGGGTCTTACATTATTTCCATTTTATTGTTGGACAATAAAATTTTTGGTATTATAATTAAGAACAATTGTTGTTTTATTTATAATAATAATGTTTCGTATAGAACTGAAAGATTACTTAATGGATTTTGTATACTTGACTTACGTGAAAAATTATTTTGTAAATTGAACAAACTAGTATAAGAAAAGGAGATGATCATTCAAAGAGTTGAATGTATGTATTTGTTGAAATACAAGTGTGAATTATATGAAAGGTTCAAAGAATTCAGAAGTGAAACAAATTGGCAAAGTATTAAGATTCTTTGATTAGATCAAGGAATAAATACTTGTGCAATAAGTTTCTAGATCATCTCAAATGGTTTTCTCATAATGGACACACATCGATCACGCAATAATTGATTGATGTATCCGAATGAAAAATTGTACCTTGTTGGACATGGATGCGGTCCATAATGATTTTACCGACATTCCAAAGATCCTTACAGGATAATGTCCTAGAAATGGTCTGCATATCTACTAAAATGGTAACCTCAAAATCTGGCCCCAAGACTCCATAAAAGTTATGGACAAGGAGGATTCCTAATCTTAAGTATATTAAGATAAGGGGTTCTCCAACTTATGTGAAAAGGTTTCAAAGGATAAGCTTGGGACAAGATTTTATAAGTGTCGATTTGTGGGACATCCTAAAGTAAGTTTAGGATATATGTTCTATAATCCTAGTTAGCAAAAGGTGTTTGTTGCAAAATACGCTGCCTTCTAAGATAAAGATGTTTATCATTGAAGGGGCTAGTGGGAGGATTATAGATCTTGAAGAGTTCATGATCCACAAAACACTATAAGTCAAATAAGAGGAACCTGTAGATAGACCTATTGTACCACAACCGAATCATAAATCTAGAATAGTACCAAAGATACCTAGGAGGTATGGATTCATCATGGATGATGATGATGAGGTACGCATCATAGAAGATGATGATCCAGAGTTACATACGATGAGGTAAGAGTTCTAGTGTGTATAAAAGGGTCAGTGGGAGCGTCGTGAAATTTCTAGTATTATATGTTGATATACTACGGATGAGGAATTACATACCAATGCTACAATCAGTAAAGATAAAGTTGTCTAAACAATCCTCCATGAATGATTTGGGAAGAGTATCATTATCGGGGATGCAAATCTATATAGATAGATTTAAAAGGATGCTCAACTTAACCCAAGGAACGTATATTCATTTGATGCTAAAGTCGTTTAGCATGGAAAACTCAAGAGATGTCTCATGTTGATGAGCTATGGAGTGAATCTCTCTTTATAGTCCCCCAGACTCGAAAAAGAGAGAGATCGCATGAATGACTATCATGTATGCAATGAAATATACAAGATCTAATGTTGATCGGTCATATTCGAGAAGATCACTATAAGTCGGTGAAAAACATCTTAAAGTTCTTAACCGAGCACTAAGGATGTGAGCATACATGGTGGGTCCGAATTAAAACTAGAGGGCTTTACTGGACTCAAGTTTTTCAGATGCAGACTAAGACGAATAGAAAATCCACTTTAAGGTAAAGTGTTACCTTGAATAGTGGTGTAGTGAATTTGAAAGGTTCCAAATAGCAAAAGGTTCTTTGGTTTAATGATAAAGACAAAGTATATAGCGTGTAAATGAAGTCGCAAGTTGATTGTTTGGATGATAAGTTCATTACTGAGTAACTAGGAATAGTTCCTAAGTCTCATCTTGGATCTAAACATGTGTCTTGTAGCACTTTCATTTGATTATAGGAATCATTGAAGATGGGAAATCACTATAGAGATAGTGAACTCTCAAAAACAACATTACATATCCATTAACTAAAGCTTATCTAACATGACAGGATAATCGTCACTTCAGAGAAGAAGAGTATGAGATACCATGACGATTGACTTTAGTGCAAGTGGGAGATTGAAAGTAGTATGCACACAAGCCAATCATGTTTGATGATAAAGCATATACTTTGTAACAATCTTATTCATTTATTAAATAAAGATTATTAATTTATTAAAGGCTTTTAATTATCTACATGATGCTGTTTTATAATATGTGATAAACCCATAGTTTTAAGCAATGCTTTTAGAATAATGATGATGATCATTCTAATGAGATCTAAATTCTTAGAAAGCTTAAAACTAAAATAGTTCCCAATCGTTGGATTACTAAATTGGGATTAGTGAATCCGGATAGATTGGTACATACGCGTTGCTTGCTTTCATTGGATGAGGATGATTGATCTCATGATCATTTGTGTGGAGACACTAAAGCAAGTATGTAGGTGCTTATGGAGAATAAGTTCATTTGAACGTGGCTCGCTAAGGATTACCTAATGGAGTTTTACTTGCTGTCGATAGGAATTCTCGTAGTGATAGTAGTACAAGTAATCCTTGGACTTGAGATCATCATAGTATCTTGTGTATGATGAGTTATACTTTGACTTATTCCTTAAGACCCTTAGGGTATATCAAAGGGTATGCTTGGGTATAACAAGTTGTACATGGAGATAATATATGATCAATAAAGAATCTACCACTTCTAATAAAAGAAGAGAAATGTCCTATGTGATTCGATAAATGACAACCCAAGAGTCCTTGGTTAAGGAGTAATGAAATTAGAAAAGAGTTTCTAATTTGCATTATTTGGAGTTGTGCATTTAAGGATCGAAATACATATAATTAAATAAAATAAGACTTGACAGTAATTCCATGTCTTATATTTAATTGGGACATTGTATGGTGGAAGGATTGAATTATGCAGTAAGAACTATTTACTCAAAGGTTCTTTTATGATTAATGTTGAAATCTATATTATCCGGAAAGTCGTTGATCGCTAGGGAGGCTTATCCCTATTGTAGAATAAATATTATTTATTTAAATAAATTAATTGTTTAATTTATTTATTTAAATAAGATTAGAATTGTTCTAATTGATTTATTCACAATAGGTTTAATATGGAGAACCTAAAGGGTCACACCATAAAAGGAAGAATAATTATTTAAGAAGTTAATGGCATAATCGTAATAATATGTTATGTATATTTAATTTAATCTATGGTGATAGAATAAATTAAATAGCTTAATATTTATTATTTAATATTTTAGAAATATTAAATATAAATTAATAAGAGGAGTCTTATTAATATTATTACAATTATTATTATTATTTTAATTTCTAAAAGAGTTTAGGAATTAATTTAATATAAGTACTTCATTTATTCCTAATTGGATTAGGAAGAAAAATTAGTTAAAGGAGTTTAATTAATTATCCCTAATAAGATTAGGGAGCCCTTTAATTAAAAGGGTTTAATTAAATAATACCTTATTTTAATAGTTTACTTGATATCTTTATAAGAGGAGTCTTATAACAGATATCATGACTACGTTATAATTCCAATGGTTAGAGAGTACACTCCTTTTCTATAGAGATAGAAAAACTAGGGTTTAGCCAACCACCCATCTTCTTGAATTCTTCTTCTTCCTTGGTGGATCACCTCTAGAGGCCAAACACTTGGGTGGCTAACGTTGATTAAAGGAAGGAACCAAACCGGTGGATTCAAGTTGAATCACGAAAAGGATTGAGGTGAACTTGTACTTGAGGAAGCTCGGATCTTCAAGGGTATGATACTTGTTCTTTCTTTTTCGTTTAATTAATAATTGTGCATAAAGGGTGATCCGGGTATATGGTTTTTAAAAATTTTAAACTCTGATTTTTACACGTTTCCGCACTTTTTATGCAATTTGATTGCGTTCTTGAATATTACAAACCTAACATCATTTCCACCAGATTTGGTGTTCATTTGATAAAAACATTCATATCTAACTACCCAAACATAATAAAGTTTAATAATAAACCTTCCCATTAAAGGGTTACATCAATAAGTCTAATAAAAATCTCCCAGGTTATCTAACCTTTAAATACAAACATCATATGCGGAAAATTAAATAATTATATCACAAGATTTAAAATAAAGTCTGACAATATAATAGTCAACAGTTTTACAAGTCTTCAAAACTTGCTTATCTTCCCTTTCCCTTTACTGGTCGTAGGTTCATCGACCTTCTCAACTTTAGCTGTAATGTTTATATAAGCAAGAGTGAGCAAACAAAGCTCACTTAAAATGATAATGAATAAACATCATATCAATTGCCAAATGAATAGACTCAATAGAAAATGAATAAGGTACTTCATCAATAATAGTTATAAGTATTCTTTCAATTTAAATTTTAACAGGCATAAGACTATAAGGACTCCTCGTACTTAGGGGGATCAGCCCTTCGTACAATGTGTTGTGCACAAACATTTAATGCTATGCGTAAATAATCCCCTATAATAGGGTTGTTCATCTCAGCATTTAGAATACGAGTTCACACCAAAGTAAGTTTGGTTTTGATAGGTTTCAAGGTAATTTAGAGTTTATGAACATCAACTAAGGATTAGTTGAATAAAAATATAATAACATTATGCTATAGAATAAATCATAAGTGAATCAACATTGTATACTAAGGTCATGCTTTAGGAATAATCTAAGAGCATAAACATTGACTAACGTAACATACCTTGCTTAAACAATATTAAGCTAAGGTTATTTAGAATTGAGTATTGAGCATGCATAACAAATAGTAAATTGAACGACACAACTTGTTCAATATCAGTGTATCAGAATTTAGAGACTTGCATGCTAAACAACAAGTTAAATATTTGAAAGACTGGCTCAATATCAAAAGGTAAGATTTAGGAACTTACACAATATAAATAGAGTTACGAAACTTGCACAAAGAAGTTTAGGTTTAAAAAACTTGCCTTGCGTATGAGCTAAACCGTAATAATTCGATTCACAATATCTTATACACATGTCATCACGACATAATTAGTTACTACCGATACTATGTATACACATAAGTGTCTATTTCATGTATGGCTTGACTTTTAACCACATAATCAAATTACACAAGAAAATTCGTTAACTACTAATAATATACTCATTTATAGCACTATAATATCACAATAACAAAATTACATTTTTAATAGTCATAATATTGCATCATATTAACTATTACAGATTTTGTGTACAAGAAAATAATTTTTGGGCCTTCTAAACCGGCTAGCACTTGCGCTTATTTCCAGTTTGAACTAAGGTTAGTACAAGCAATTGACTCATAGACCATGAAATTTGGTATTTGTGGCGTGAGGTTGCGCCATGTGCACCGAAGTTTTAGTATTTGCTGAAGGTGAAGGGTCATGGACTCTATTTTTTGTATTGAGGGTCAATTACGTAGCAAACCACAATAAAAAGCAGAACAAAGAATTTTTTTTTTGTTCGCTTAACGCTTAGCACCTAAATTAACATATATAACTTACATAGATTACTGATTTCAAAAAATTACCCATCATATATACTGATTTTAAAGCAACTAAACAATAACTTCAGAACAATTAAATCCTTGAAAGCTATGTTTATAACCAAAAAATTCCATTTTTAATGTTGTTTGACAAAAACTAACACTGTAATCCCAATTATACACCAAATTGATTCATTTTAACTAAATTCTCTTCGTTTCTTACCAAATTAATACAATCTAGGCTTAATTTATCCATTAATTAAAAATCAAATATCAATTTTGGTGTTCTTACAAACCATGTTTGTACATATATTCACTATAAAATCAATTTCTTTCTTTTAAACGAAATTTAGCATACAATCATATATATATATATATATATATATATATATATATGCTAATTATGTCATCATCTGATTGCATATACACAAAATTTATTAACCAATCATAAAGAAGCTTGGATTAGAAACAATTTTGTAAAGAATTTTATACTACTACAATCAAGAACACGAGACTTTAGGAACTATGCCATATAAACGTATATACATATACATATATATATATATATATATATATATATATATATATATATATATAATATGGAGGTTATGAATAATACATTCTTTTGCTTGCTTGCGTAATCCTTGTTAACCACAACAATCTCTCCCCAGTCTCTCTCAAACTCTGACAAGTCTCTCTCAAAACTCTCTGTAACTTTTCTTTCTTCTCTCAGTATTAGACTAGGCTACTAACAATAGTAAGAGTAAACTAAAATGATAGGCTAATAACGTAAAATAAAATTGATAGGTAATAATCGCCTATTAAATAATATCGATTACAAAAATATAATGTATAGGTTATAAATATATTATATATTTTATTTGCTTTATTTTATTTATTATAATAAATTTAAAATTTAAAATTCAAAAGCCATAAGGCTTTGTTTGGCAAAACCTCTTTAAAATTTAAAGACTTAATATCCTTAAGTCTTATTTGGCAAAGCTAAATTAAACTCTTTTAATTTATTTTAATAACCCAT
The DNA here is from genome assembly GCA_020205615.1 of Panax quinquefolius. Lineage (NCBI taxonomy): Eukaryota > Viridiplantae > Streptophyta > Magnoliopsida > Apiales > Araliaceae > Panax > Panax quinquefolius. The sequence goes on from JAINUW010000310.1 coordinate 25,052, forward strand.
TCATAACATAGTTATTTGTCACCCTTTTATTACCAAATTAAATTAAACATTTTATAATAATCCCTTTAATTCCTATCAACTCTCTAATTTAATTATTAAATTAAATTAGACTATAATCTCATAATAATTAATTTTCTTCACTCATTAATTATTTATTTAACAAATAAATAATCAAATAAAATCAAATTTAAATAAATTTTATTCAACAATAAATACATTAATTAAATATTTATATAATTCAATAAATATTTAAAATTAAAATTAAAATTTTCGGATTGTTACATCATTCTCTCTTTACAAGGATTCTGTCTCTAGAATCACAACTCAAACAAATCATTCGTCACAATTTTTGGAGTTGTGAGTCTCAAAGCTCGGGCAAGTAAATAAGGAGAGAGAAATTAAAAGTAAGGGCATTTAAATACATATGTTATTTAACAAAGTAATACTTTTCAAGAGTAATGATATTGAAACATGATCCATATATAAAGCATACTTTGCATTATACATACCCTTCCAATTCCAATTCCCATATATAACTCAATTTATGTTTTTTCTAATTACTTAAAATTAATTCTATAATTATACATTATAATATGAATAAAAAAAATTCTATATTACTAATTATGAATTTAAATTCATAATTAGAATAAATACTTGAATGTAAGCAAATCAATTATATAGTTAATGTTTATTCCAATAACCATTTAAATAGTTTATTTAAACTTTATAAACAAATTTCTTTGCTTCCTCCCATAAATTGTTTTCAAAAATTTATTTAACATAAATTTCCTTATAAATTAACCATTAATGTGATTTATTATTCTGACACCAATATTTCCTATATATATTGGTCCTTCACTTTATAATTTTAATTCACACCCATTTATTATATTATAATATTAAATATTATGCCATTATATGTTACACTAAATAATAATGTAACTCTCCTTGCCAACTAAAAAATTCACTTTCTTTCTAAAATTAATTAAAACAAATATTTTAATTCACAGGTCTTTTTTTAAAAATAAACTAATTTTCTCATTCCATATTTAATTTTATACTTGGTATAATACATTAAGCCACTACATAAATATAGTACACTTATTTGTAATATATTAAAATAGTGATTGTAATTAACTTCCTCATTCTCATTAAAATAAAATAAAATACATAACGTTAATTCACTATTTTAATTAAACAAATTAATCACTTTATTTATGAAATTTAATTCATAATAACACCTTTGTCATTCAATACATATGATTCGAGTTATATCATTCATAATATACTCATAACTTTAATCTTACTTTTCACATATATGTATATATTTCATTCTTATATATACATATTAAATTCTCCACATAAATCACATAAATATATTTATATATCTCATATATTTTACTCAAACTCGACCTCTAATAATAAGAACTTTAGTTATTAAATTCTTATTTTAATAATTATTAAAAAAAAATTTGGGTTGTCACGTACATATTGACAAAAAGGGCAGCCACCTACTCCCTCTCTCCCGTCCTCACACCTGCTCATTTTCATTGTCCACGACTCCACGTCCTGCTGCGTAAAAATCAAGAGAGATAAGAATAAAATATTTTTTTTTTCATTTAATAAAAATTAAATTCTTTTAAATTTGACTCTCAAAAATTAACTTTTGTAATCCCTTGTGCTTACAGTCAATTCTTACTAAACTCTTCATTCTGATTGTCATGGGGATGTTCGTTTCTTTAAATTCATCTTTGAACACCAATTCTGAATTTTTGACTATTAAAGTTTCATTGCTCTGACCACGATGTCCATTTCACCATTAGAAACGTTGATTCGTCAAAATTACAACAATCACTCGTTCGGACCTGCACAAACCCTAATCATTGGTTAATTTAGGGTTTTCGATCCAGAATTCTTGATTCGTTCCGTATCATTTTACGTTATATTTAGGCAATGAAACTAATTTAGGATAAGGATATCACATCTTTCCCCCTCCAAGAAATTTTATTCTAGAAATTAGGACATACAACACTTAGAGACCATTGTAGGATACTTTCTCGACATAATGTTCTTTCCTCAACACGACAACACGTCCATAATTCTCCACTTAACTAAATTCATTGAAGGTATCTCATCAATTTTTGGTTATACGCCCAAATACTTCTCCCAACAATCATCATTTCTACGACGAGTCCACATATTTTAGGTTCATTTAACTGTATTCAACTTACGTAAGTAAGATTTCTACAATTAATACTTGTATAACGTAAGTAGTATAACTTACCATTAGCATTACAACATCCCAGCTCAGTTTCTGGCTTCCAAGTTAGGTTAAACAAGCTAGTTCTGATCCAAAACCTTAATTCAAAGTCCACAACTATTTTTTAGTGATATATTAACATTAAACATTATATTATACTATAAAAATATAACCAAGCTCTCACGGTCATCCATCTACCCTCGTGTGAAAAGACCATTATGCCCATTAACTAGTTAATTAAACGATCCACAGTATCTCTACACTTCACAAATTCACTAACCCATCCAAAATCTTTAGTGTTATTTTAGGCTTTCACACCAATTTTCACATTTTTTGGATTGTTCGATAATCTTCTATAATTATTTCTAGAGTCCTGCTATAAATTGCAAATTTTTTTTAGCCGAATTATAATTGCGATGTATGTGCATACATGAGATAGGTAAGAATTAATGTAATATTCCAAACCCTTTTAATAAATTTTGTAATTATAAATGTAAATATTATTAAAGTAATTTATAATTTTTGAATATTGTAGAGTATATGTGTAGAATATATATATATATATATATATATTCCTTGAACAAACTTAATAAAGATAAAGGTAATTACAAATGTAACATTCCAAATTTAAATTTTAAAAAACATATTAAGTTATATGTATATATAGACTAAAAGACAATTTGCACCCCAAACTTTATACACATGTTGAATTTTGCACCCCAAACTGAAAAAGGTGTCTAAGTACACCCCAAACTTTCGTTATACGTTACAAAAGCACACTTTCGTCAGTTAACCGATCAAAAGTGATCGGCTAAGGCTGTAATATTTATTACAGAGGGGTACGTTTGGTAGTTTACATTTATGCCAAATTGCACTTATATTTACACCGATTATTTACTCGTGTTGGTCATCAGATAAATATCCCCAAATCGCTAGGGTTCGCGATCTGAAGGAGAAGTGGGACAATGAGTGATTCGCGATTCTTGAGGGATTCGGAAGACAATGACGTTTATGGAGCCCAAAATACCGTAAGTGCTTCAAAGAATATCTTGAATAATGAACTGATGTAGTTTAGTGTGTTATTTTTGTAGTTTAGTGTGTTATTTTTGTAGTTTATTGACTTCTTTTTGTTATAAACTGGAATGGAATCTATCATTAAATAATATAAAGCTGGGTAGTGGACTCTTTACAATTTTTGTATTTTATGAAATTAAATATGATGTGGTCCATACATTTAGCTGACAGTGTTTACTTTGTGTTTGTGGTTTTGCAGGCAATAAAAAATATTTTACAATCAAATTTTTCTATGGTGGACACTTCGAAGAGAGCCCACATAAACAGCATATGGGAGGTACTTTTAATTTTTTTGATTTCTGTCATCCTGATTACATCTCCTTACTTGACATAGTTAACATGAGGAAGGAGTTGGGATATCGATATCAAGTTGCATGGACACCTAATGTTCCATTATAAGTCACCCACAACTGATATGGAGAGAAGATTATGAGAGTTAGAAAATGATGATGATGTTTAAACAATGTGTATGCTTATCCCTCCTAGTAGGCTAATTGAAATATATGTGGAGGTGATTAGACCTGTGGGAGCAGAAGTTGACTTTGAATTATAAAGGGAAGGTGTGACGCCCCCAAAATAGGTATACATCATCTATTTTGAGTCACTAAATACATGGTACAAAATTCAAATACAACTTAATTATACATCTGTCATGTAAATACGACAAAACATAAGCTGAGAGTTTTAACACGAATATTGTCTTCTAGACATATCCAAACTCAAATGGAGTACGGGCCAAGGATATTCATTATTATCACCAATGGTCATGATAATGCCAATAACTGTCCATCAATGCACTACGGACCAATGAGGACTTTTATCACATCATTTGTAACATTACAGGTCATGATTATACCGAATAATTAATGGTCATAATCATACCAATCAACAGTCCATCTATGCACTACGGGCCAAATATGACTTTCATCACAATATAAGCATGAGGATGATGACAATGATATAAGAATTCAATTATATGAAAGCAAATGATAAATTTTAAAGATTTATAATTCAATTTATCCATAATTCAATAATGTCCAAATTGTCAACATGATACTGCTTTGAAGGGTAAAATTTAAGAATAATATCGTATCAAAAATGATTTGGACCGAAAAGAAATTAATTTTTATCATGAATAGTACCCCGTGAATAGTACTTCGGGAATAGTACCCCGATAAGAAAAGATTAAAAATTATCAAGAATGTTCAGAATAATATTTCCGTGAAAAAAATACTAGATGAAGCGCAAATTTCAAGGATATTCTACTAATTTCAAGGAGTATATAAGAAATACTTTAACAAAATGAGTGTAGAATTCAGAATCTGAAACGAAATAATATTACTTACATACTACAGAGTATGGAAGAAAATATTATTTCTTACGAATATTGAACAAAAATAATATCCCTTACAACTGTTGAACGAAAATAATATTCTTAAGAATATTAAACGAAGATATATAATATTCCTTACGAATATTGAACGAAAATAATATTCCTTACGAATATTGAACGAAAATAAAATTCCTTACGAATACGAAAAATAATATCGTAAGTGAATATGAAATAAATAATACCCCTTACCTTAAAAAGAGAGCAATTCCTAATGGTATAGCGGAGATATTCTTGAAGAAAACTATGACGCCCCCAAAACAGGTATACATCACCCATCTTGAGTCGCCAGATACATGGTACATAAATTCAAATACAACTTAATTATACAACCATCGTGTAGTATACGACAATACATAGTTGAGAGTTTAAACAGGAATATTGCCTTCTAGACAATATCCACTCTCAAATAGAGTCCTCATTACATTTATTGTCACACTATTTTATAGAATAGTGAGGACTACTAATACACCATCTCGGACCATTACTCCGTTCTCCGACTAGTCCCGGCTACGTTCTCATTTCCTGAAGAGAACAATGAAATCAAAAGGGTGAGCTCAACTAGCCCAGTAAGAAATATTATGACTAAGATAATGCAGAATAAATTATCATTAGTATTCAATAATGTTAAACTGATAAAATACAATAGACATCAAGTTTAACTGCAGCGAAATAAGTAATCCATTAGAAGAGTCAAGTAGAGCATAATATCTACTATCTTCTATGTTTTAAAATGTTTTCATCAATTTTTATCGTTGAGACTCAACTTAATAAATAAACCACATCATCGAATCATCCCTACATTACGGGCCAAGGATATTCATTAAATCATCAATGGTCATGATTATACCGAATAATCCCTGGTTATAATCATACCAATAACTATCCATCAATGCACTACGGGCCAATGAGGACTTTTACTATATCATCTATAACATTACGGGTCATGATTATACCGAATGATCCCTGGTCATAATCATACCAATAAACGGTTCATCTATGCACATAAGCCAAAGATATACAACAGTAAAACCAACAATCAACAGTCTATGTAAAACTAATAATCAACAGTCCATCTTTGCATGTAAGCCAAAGATATACAGCTGTAAAACCAATAATCAACAGTCCATCTTTGCACGTAAGCCAAAGATGACTTTCATTATAATATAAGCATGAGGATGATGACAATGATATAAGGATTAATCAACGAAATCAAGGATAAATATTAAAGACTTTAAATTTATCCAAATATTATCAATCACTTAATAAACTCATAATCTAATATTATTAATATTATAACAATATTTTAATCACTTCTTAAACTTATAAACAATTTATTTCAATTGTTTACACTTTACCAAATAATTCATTTAATCATTCAAAAATGCCATACTAATAAGATTTCATCACCAATGATCAAATCTCTCATCAAAAATCTGTATATACCCTATATAGGATTCCCAAGCCATAAAATCCTATTTTTCAATTTTGTTACTTCACATAACATATTTAATTAATTTACTCATAACTAGTTCATTTTCAGGAAAAATACTAAATCAGTTCCAAAAATATTTCTTTTCTGGGATTTAGCAGAATATAGTCTCATATTGAATATATATTTTTCTCAGAATTTTTAAAATTCATTTACTATATTTTATATGGCCAAAACTGTCAAATATTTAAACATTTATCATAAATTGTACTTTTATCCAAAAATTCTGAACTTTACAGGGTATACTCCTGTTATATACATGTAGTCGCAATAAAAATTTCACCAATTTTGGAGTTAATCACAAGGAGTTATAAGGGTTTACTTTTAAAATAGTCTTTTCCCATAAAATTCATAACTCCTAATCTATACATCCAAAAATCGTCATTTTTGGATACAATCTAGAAAACTCATCAAATTATCATTTCAAATGTTTCCAGAATTTTTGAGAGTCGGAAAAATTACGAAACAACAAATGGATTTTCGCCCACCATGCGGTAATCCACATAGACAGATCATTTTCACAATTTAAGAAGGAATGAATACAAAGGATCATTCACCATGGATGTGGTAATCCACATAGATAGGTTATTCCAACAGAATAATAAGGAATGAAATAACAGAAGAATTCACCGGTGCACGATGAAACCGCATAGGCAAAGTTATTCTAACGAATAATAAATAATGGAACCAGTCGTGCGTAAGCACGCATTTACGAGGATATTCAACAGAATAATAAATAATAGAACCAGTCGTGCGTAAACGCACGCATGTGATGATATTACGACAAAATAATAAATAATGGAACCGAGTCATGCGTAACGCATTGCATGGCGGATATATTGACGCGAGAATAATAAAGAATGAAATAATAGAAGAATTTCACTATGTATGCGGTACTCAAGACAGTATAAAGCAGAGTTTCCAACATAATAATAAAGAATGGAATAATAGAAGAATTTCACCATATATATCAGAGTCTCATGATATCTGAGTTATTCCAACATAATAATAAATAATGGAATAATAGAAGAATTTCACCATATATACGGTAGTCCGCGTATACAGGTTATTCCAACAAAATAATAAGGAATGGAATAACAATAGCTCTCTTCATGAATATGAAAGAAATAATACCCCTTACCTCAAAAGAAGACTGGATATTGGAATAGTGAGGTAGCAGACTTCTCTTCTTCTTTCTCTCTATAATTTCTCTCTATAATAATTGCTCTATAGCTTTTGTGAATTGGTGAGAAATGAAGGAAGAATGAGCTTCTATTTATAGGAAAATATAGTTTCGATAATCGCACGTTTTGGGGCTCGAAATATTACAGTACAGTACCTCCAACTTTTCTTTCATTTTTAATTTTGTCCTACAAGTATTATCAAACTTGCACCACCTCCCCTAATAGTAAATAATGTGAATCAATAGTTCAAACATGTGAACCAATAGTTATAATCATGTGAAAATATGAATTACAGTATAATACCTCCATCTATACCTTCATTTTTAATTTAGTCATGCAAATATTATCAATCTTACACCAACTCCCCTAATAGTACAAGAATGTGAATCAATAGTACACAAATGTGAATAAATAGTTATAAGCATGTGAATTAATAGCAATTAATTGCTCATTTATCCGGTTAATTACTCGATTGATCAATATAATCTCCAGACATCAATAAATGTCGATTTTCACTAACACTAATAATTCTAACACAATGGAACTATCAATTTCATCTTTAATCAACACGAACTTATTCATCATTAATATTATAATTCACACTATTTAACGACCAGGTCGTTCTTAGGAAAGAGGGGGCTTTCCGATATGGATTTCTCCTTATTGGCACGCAATTAGATGACCAAACCTCTCCTTGACAGAACTTCTAGACATTGTCAATATTGCAAATAATAATATAAATAACTTTGTCGTCTCAATTATTGATTTAATAATATATCATATTATGCAGATGATACTGTGACAATAATCGAATCAATAATATGAGAGATATGATGCAACAATTACTGTAGCAATAATTGAGTATAACTGAGTGACTTTTTGCGTAAGCATCAATAATCAATACCGTGTGCTACTATGAAATCACGCGTATTACTGTACTTTTACTACCGGGTAGTTCAACAGTTTTAACGGTAACACTTTCGCCGTTATGATAATTCTGTCATTTTTTAACTACGACAATACTTCTGTTGTGGGGTCCACCAATAATTGTGCCGTCGTATGAATATTCCCCTACAAAAAGAATATTCCCCTGGTTTACATACCTGCATTAACGTGTTAGGAGGCAAGATCGGCATACGAATCTCTCCTGTAGTGCTCCTGATAGCATGCACTCCTAAATAAAGCTCCCATCCTCCATCTGTGAAGAGAGGAATCATGCGGGTGGAAATGATGTACTCTACTCCAGTCGGGTACCCATCCTCAAAGCCAACTCCCAAATGCTCTCCAGAGTAGGGAATCCATGTGATGACATCGGCTGTCAATAGCTCCAGCTGTAGGCGACAATGAGTGAAACCCTCAGCAACTGGGACCTCCGCTAGTATGGAATGATGCCATCTCCGTCCTTGTGGGTAGGTATCTAAACCTAACACGCTCACAGGACGCAAACAAGGAAGCCTCTCATTGGCCCAAAACTACCAACACAAAGGCAAACATCTGCTATCAGTCAACACTCTTAACCCATACATGAGAAAAGACAAGAGAAACATTCACCAGCAGAAATGGGTAGAATCCTAACCACGCCTTGGTCAAGCCCTGTGATCGCATGCGCATTCCCCCAAATAAGTAGGCATAGGTGTAGGAACCCCAGTCATATTCTCCTATACGGTCCACGTGTCGAGTGGCACTAATCAAAGCGAAAGACACCGTAGAGGAATTATCTGCTATGAAGCAGCCCCTAATGATCATCAGGAACAATCGCCGAAGAATGCGATCCTTGACTCTCCATATAAATTACAGTATCATGTGAGCCTAGGAATCATGTGATCACAGGTTCAGTCTACTGAATCTAGATTCGGTTCCCATAATGGACATTTTTAGGTATGGCGACTTGTACATTATTTTACAAAGGTCTCGAGTTTCCTTGGATGGTATCATGCCCATAAGGAGTTCTAAGATTTCGTATATTATTTTCTCGAGGATGCTTCGCATCTCGAAAATAAAAAAGCAAACAATAGAGCATTTAATAAAATGGAAGTATGAAAAGGTCTCAATTCCTATTGAGCACACGGTTTGAAAAACCTCTTTTACAAAACTTCATTGCCATATCTTGGTTAAAATTGGATTTTTCTATAAAATTCAAACCTTGTGTATATAGGTGAGAAACGAGGCCTCGTGACTACTTTCAAATAATTTCACATTGATCCACACATATACACACACACACACATTCATATAACAATTTCTTTGAAGAGTGGCGGTCCAGTGGTAACACGGATGTCGGGAAGTGCCTAACACCTTCCCTCCACATAATCAAGCCCCGAACCCTTAATGAATCTCGGTTTCCACAGACCCGTTTAGCAGTGTCAAATCACTGGGTTAATGTGCTAACCTTTTCGGTTGCGTTGGTGCAACCAGTTAAATACACCAACTGGCGACTCTTAGCGTGTTAGGAGGCAAGATCGGCATACGAATCTCTCCTGTAGTGCTCCTGATAGTACGCACTCCTAAATAAAGCTCCCATCCTCCATCTATGAAGAGAGGAATCCTGCGGGTGGAAATGATGTACTCTACTCCAGTCGGGTACCCATCCTCAAAGCCAACTCCCAAATGTTCTCCAGAGTAGGGAATCCATGTGATGACATCGGTGTCGGCCAATAGCTCTAGTCAGAGGCGACAATGAGTGAAACCCTCAATGAGCGGGGACCTCCGCCAGTATGGAATGATGCCATCTCCGTCCTTGTGGGTAGGTATCTAAACCTAACACACTCACAGGACGCAAACAAGGAAGCCTCTCATAGGCCCAAAACTGCCAACACAAAGGCAAACATTTGCTATCAGTCAACACTCTTAACCCATACATGGGAAAAGACAAGAGAAACATTCACCAGCAGGAATGGGTAGAATCCTAACCACGCCTTGGTCAAGCCCTGCAATCGCATGTGCATTCCCCTAAGGAAGTAGGCAAAGTTATAGGAACCCCAGTCATATTCTCTTATACGGTCCACGTGTCGAGTGACACTAATCAAAGCGAAAGACACCGTAGAGGAATTATCTTCTATGAAGCAACCCCTAATGATCATCAAGAACAATCGCCGAAGAATGCGATCCTTGACTCTCACATCATCGGGTATGGGCTCACTCAACAGCCCGCTCATAGCATCTACGCTCAAAGGACCAGTACGAACGGTCCTGCCCTTGAGCGCTTCCGCTGAAACTCCCAACAAGGATTTGACGGAAGTAGGGGTGATATCCGCCGTGCAAGGCACCGGCTCCCCTCCAAACTCCATACCTGTGATAAACCGCCAATCCATCAGCGTCATCATCACCTCGCAGTCTAGCAAATGGAGTGACTGAGTCTGGTGGAACCACTACTCAGATAATGCCTTGAGGTAACCCCAGGGATAGCGACGGGGTAGAATGGAGAAGAACCTCCCGAATCCCCAGCCATGGACGATCGCTCTATAGTCATCATGCAAGGCCTGATACATAGAGTGGATGCTAAATCAATTCCCTCGAGGCTGTATGAAGCCGGGAACCTACATTAAATGCAGATCAACATCAGACTCCTTGACTCCTCATCAATAGGAAATAAGGAAGATTAAAGATCTAACTTCATACCTCATTTGCGCGTGCAGGGTATCTTTGAAGGATGCCTACTCAAGTCACCTAGAAGATCTGGGTTCGCCACTTGAATACCTGGCAATTCCCTACGGGAAACACGTACAGCAGGAGCAGGAACCTCGATCGGTGCATCCTCCTCCTCGTCCTTGACATTCGGCACCTCAACCCGAATAGGACGTACCACCGCCTCCGCCAAACGACGAGGTTGTCTCACAGAACGGCGCCAAGGCTCTTCAAAAGCCCTCCTCCGTACACCAGAAGTGGTCTTGCAGGAACTGTTTGGCTGATCTAGATCCATAATATCTGGACATCAAGTCTCCAAATCACCTCAGAAAGGGTGTGGTAATTTCGTACTTGGAGTCTTTTTTAAAATGCATTCTATGATTACATGCATACATGCATTGTTTTAACATACATCTACAGTAGAGTTAAAAATGCATGACTACTCAATGCCTACATTTTGGGAAAATTTTTCCATAGCCCCCTTTGTAAATGGGACTATCCACATGCACATAGGCATGACTAGGTGGCCATTAAGTAGCACACCTATACACAGTCATATACATCCTGTATGCATCAATACATTGCAGTAAAAAATCTGTAAGTGTAGTCTAATTACCAGGATTATTTTACTACTCTACCTTTACTCATTTGTCCTCAGATAGGATAAGAAATGACAATAAAAGGTGCCAATTTGACTGCTTCAAAAGTTAAAATTTTTACATCATTATGTTCAGCATGGTTTAATACTAACATTTACTATATTGAATATTTTTTATTAAGTCATATCAGCATGCATATTCACTACTATGTGTCTAAATGTATTTCATGCGATAAGTCATTTTCCAACGGACATAAATTGGAAAAAAATACATGCATGTGTTACGGTGATGATGAAGAACGCTTATACGGTGTGAGAATAATATGCGTAAAGTTACCCGAACTCAGCAGATCTGAAGAAGAGCTCTCGGATTTCCTTCGCTGCACAACTTGAAAATGACTTATGAAAGTGACCAGCCACCTATACATTGGCACGGCTGACCGCAGGTTAACCTGCGGCTCCTGCAGGTACACCTACGGCACCCCTACATGAGTCCCACACCTCTGGCTTGCTTTAATTAGAGTTGCAAAGGAGGTCCCACAAGCTAAAAAGGCCAAATCAGGAATAAAAATGCTACGCGATGGAGCGGAACAACTTGAAATCCTGGTTTCTTGTCGGTCAGAGTTAAACTCCCGTCGTCTCAATGGTATTCGCCTGGATGCAGGGTATACTATACCAATGAGCTTAGCTTTCATAAACCATGCTCGGCAATACCCCACAAAGGTTCGATGCTGTTATTTGCAGGGTTACAACCCTAAACAATCCCCGGCGGGGGTTACAACGCAAAACCATAAAATATCAAACCTCCCCGGCCGGGGTTACAACGCCGAAGTTATCAAACATCTACGCCTCCCCGGCGGGGGTCATAACACAATGCGACCATTGATACACACATTAATAAAGGTCAAGCAACCTTGGCGTCATATCAGCCGATGGTAAGTAAACCCATCGAAGCAACTTTACCCAACAAGGGCTACAATGCAACGCAACCATTGATACACACATCAATGAAGGTCAAGCAGCCTTGATAATGCACCCAGTAGGGATCTATCCGGTGATACACACATCAATGAAGGTCAGGCAACCTTGGCAGCGACAACACTGTTGGCAGTAACTCTGACAGTATGAAGGAACATGTTATACACATCCTCAAATAGACGAAGCTTTATCCCCACAGATCTCTTCCACACAAGAGGTACCTCTATGGAGTATAAACCAGTGTCTAGGATTCAAGACTTTGGTGATAGCCCCAACGTCAACATCCTTGGAAACTTGGATCGCATGTCCAAGCCATCACTGATTGTCATCCCAGCAGGATTACCTGATAATCATTCATGCATTCTACATGCATTTGCATCATGTTGTTGCATATAATATCATGTTTATCTTGCTTTCATTTCAAGTGTCTAGGATTCTTTATCCTATCCATGCCTTGTATTACATGAATATGATAAAGAGGGGCATCTGTAGACACTCGAAATTTTTTGCACTCCTATTACTAAATCGAGAATTTCAAATGGGCCAATTAAATTAAGGGTTGAGATTTCCTCTCTTCATCGACTCTTGCTTCTAGAATAACGCCCTCTTGAACCTTCTTCTTCACTTTCATCAGATTCAGGTGTGTAGCTTCAGCGGCTTTAACTTTATCGATTAAAGTCGATTCTAATCGTATATTTGTTATCTTCACGTGGGTCTCTAAAGTCTTTAACTCTATCTTCATCATTTGTAAGTTATACGAAATGAGTTTTTGTGTTAACAACGTCGCACTCGTAAACGTATACAGTCTTCTACTCAACGTGTTAGCTACCACGTTCGCTCTTCCACAATGATATTAAATGGTGTAGACACTCGAAATTTTCTGCACTCCTATTACTAACATTGCAGGAGGGTAGATTTATCTTTTGGATATAACCCTGAAAGACAACTTACATCCATTCCAGATACTACCAGAAGTTCAGCTCCAACCCGGAACACAAACCGGGAACATCATCTCAACCCGGAACACACATCGGGAGTGTCATTTCCAATCTCGGAAATAACCCGAGATATGCAGATCAAAAGACCGGCAACAACACCAGAGAGGATAGTCCTGTCTCGGCAATAACACCGCGACGTTCAGGTTCCATCCCGAAGACAACATGGGAGTAAGAACCCATCCTTGGTGATAGCCCCAAGGATGCCATTGCGATTCCAAATGATAACCCCAAAAATGCTTGTTTCAAACACATGCGATCAGCTTCAGGCTCAGACATCCTATCGAGGCATATACACCTCAGTCCCGGGACTAACAAAAGCAGGCGACGAGTGAATACCCAGATGATAGTGAGGCATACAAACAAGCAAATCCAATCTCGGATGTAACCTCGAGCAACGTCGCCGCTTTAAACCCAAGCCGATAACCCCGGTGAGGAGTCAACACGTCATCTTACTGTCTCAACAAGATGATATCACAACATACCAATAAGTGGTCCAATCTCAGTTGTAACCTTGAGCAACGTCTACTTTCAACTTAAACCGGCGATAACCTCGGCAAGGAGTCACACATCATCTTGTTCATTCAAATGGCACGTCGTCTCAACACTTCATACATACATACATACAACAATGTCCCATAAGAACCGAGGAGTGACAATCCCGAGTGACTATTACGTGTGGCAGTACTTTGGATAGAATTTGAAGCTTGAAGACCATGGGCATAAACCCCTCTTCCTGACTTCGTACAACCTCTAATCCATGTCATTACATAACTCTCGACACAAGCGATCCGAAGAAGTACAGATATACTTCATTCGGATGCTCGAATTTTAGTTCTGCAAGTTCGAGTGGACATTACAGTGCACGACTGCACGTACTATGAGACGACGGGATCCGCGAGGCTCGGATCCACCCCGACCAGCCACAGGTACAACTGCGACTACCGCAGGTGTACCTGCGGCCATCAGTCTATATATACAAGGTTGGGGTCAGCCATTTGAGAAAAGGGAGAGAAGGAAAAAGGCGAAGAAGCCCTGTCCATTTTACTCTGCATACACATCTTTTGAGTGTTTCCTCTTCTTTAAACACTAGTTAGCTCACATATAGCTACTTTTTATCCCATGAGAGAGTGAGTATTTATCCATTTAAAGTCTAAGAAGTCTACTTTGGCATCAACGTAAGCCTTCTTACATTCTATAAAGTCTCTTTCTCATATATATCACCTTTGTTGTACGTTGATAATCGTGTGAGTGTGTGTTTGCGGACTTGATCAGTGGTTTTCATTTCGTCTGTATATATATATATATATATATATATATATATATATATATATATATATTTTGTATATATGGACTAACATTATCGAGTTATGCCTCGATTGAGCCTGAACTTGATGCTCGAGCGTTTATTCGCTATATATATATATATACTTATATATATAATCTGTGGTCGACTACATTTGATGAGCCCGGATTTTACATCCGAGCATTTAATTGTTTTGTATATATATATATATATTTATATATATAATTCTTTGTATTATATGTCGATGAGCCTAGATTTTACATCCGGTGCGTTTACTCGCTTTTATATATATACATATATATAATTGCTGTCGGATATATCCGATGAGCCCAGATTTACATCCGGTGAATTTACTATTTTTATATATATATATATATTTGTACATATATATATATATTTACATTTCTGTCAGGTCTGGAGTTTACTTCGTGGCCTTTTACAGCTTTATTTACGTTCTGTCCTGCCTGGAGTTTACTTCGTGGCAGTTGATAGCTTTCACAGCTTTATTTACATTTCGTCCCGCCTGGAGTTTACTTCGTGGCGGTTGATTATGTTCATATATATATATATTTACCGCTTTTATATATTTACATTTCTGATCCCCCATGGAGTTGCTTCGTGGTGGTTGATCCGATCTGTATATATATATTTCTGACTTTTATATATATAAGCGCCATCGCTTTCCATACAAATTCTGATGATCATGTGAGCCTAGGAATCATGTGATCACAGGTTCAGTCTACTGAATCTAGATTCGGTTCCTATAATGGACATTTTTAGCTATAAGCAGCTTGTACATTATTTTATAGTGTCTGAGTTTCCTTGCATGGCTGTCTTGCCCATAAGGAGTTCGACACTGCTGTATATTATTTTCTCGAGGATGCTTCGCATCTCGAAAATAAAAGCAAACAAGCCGAGCATTTAATAAAATGGAAGTATGAAAAGGTCTTAATTCCTATTGAGCACATGGTTTGAAAAACCTCTTTTACAAAACTTCATTGCTATATCTTGGTTAAAATTGGATTTTTCTATAAAATTCAAACCTTGTGTATATAGGTGCGAACGAGGCCTCGCACTACTTTCAAATAATTGCACATTGATCCACACACACACACATTTATATAACAATTTCTTTGAAGAGTGGCGGCCACCGTGGTAACACTTGACGGATGTAAAGTGCCTAACACCTTCCCTCGCATAATCAAGCCCCCGAACCCTTAATGAATCTCGATTTCATAGACCCGTTTAGCGAGTGTCAATTCCTTTGGGTTAATGTGCTAACCTTTTCTATTTGCGTTAGTGCAACCGATTAAATACACTGTTGGCGACTCTTAAAAGTCAATCGTCGACATTATACATGTCGGACCTTTTTCACTTGTTTTTTCAAACAAATCTCACATTAACATGAGAACACCAAAGAACAAGTAATGAAAAGGGACACTAAAAATCCCGACGTCGACAAATGGTATAGTCGTAATCTTTAACAGCTCGAGCCAACATCTTTGGCGCATTATTCGTTCGTTTTGGTTGAAGAAATATTTAATGGTTAAAGAAATGGGTTTTGTACTGGGGTCAATACAAAATTCGATTTCACGCTCTAGGGGTAGGCTAAGTAGTCTTCAAGAATACGTCAGAAAATTTTTTAACGATAGAAATATCATTCAAAACTGTGACTCTCATCCAAGACTTGGATAACACATGAAATGAAGGTTTCTCCTAACGAAGTTTTAATCGATAAGTCAAAGTCTAACTTCTCTAGAGTTAAATTTAAACGTTGAACGCAAGAAAGAGAGATAAAAGAATGGGTAGAACCGGTATCTAATAAGGTATAGAATTTGCAAGAATTTAAAATTAACTAACCCGTGCTAACTTCGTTCGGGTTACTCGCTTTTTAAGAAGTCACGAAAAATGTTCTTCTTGAAACCACCGACTCTGTTTTGTCCGTATCCGCCTTCGGTGCCACCGTCCCAGCTGGACTTAACTTTGGTGCATGACAAAATTGGGCTAGGTGACCTTCTTTTCCATAATTGTAACATGCTTTGGACTGCATCACGCAGTTTGGACTGATATGTCCCTCCCCTCCGCATTTGAAGCATACAATTGGTGATCGTTAATTAAATAGCATACAATTAACATATCACATCAAATAGCATTCCAGGAATCAGTTGCCATTTTCAAACACTGCCACAACACAAGGGTTAATTAACATATCACATATTATCCCTATACTCTGACCGACCAATTAAATACCAAATAAACTTAGGTAGGTCATACTAGCGAAGAAATTCCCCGTCTCTCCCCTCCTAGTTCTTGTCTCACATCTCAGCCAGGGATCATATCCCTAAGCTTTGATACCAACTGTGACGCCCCCAAAATAGGTATACATCACCCATCTTGAGTCGCCAGATACATGGTACATAAATTTAAATACAACTTAATTATACAATCGTCGTGTAGTATATGACAATACATAGCTGAGAGTCTAAACAGGAATATTGCCTTCTAGACAATATCCACTCTCAAATAGAGTCCTCATTACATTTATTGTCACACTATTTTATAGAATAGTGAGGACTACTAATACACCATCTTGGACCATCACTCCGTTCTCCGACTAGTCCCAGCTACGTTCTCATTTCCTGAAGAGAACAATGAAAGCAAAAGGGTGAGCTTAACTAGCCCAGTAAGAAATATTATGACTAAGATAATGCAGAATAAATTATCATTAGTATTCAACAATGTTAAACTGATAAAATACAATAAACATCAAGTTTAACTGCAGCGGAATAAGTAATCCATTAGAAGAGTCAAGTAGAGCATGATATCTACTATCTTCTATGTTTTAAAATGTTTTCTTCAATTTTTATCGCTGAGACTCGGCTTAATAAATAAACCACATCATCGAATCATCCCTGCATTACGGGCCAAGGATATTCATTAAATCATCAATGGTCATGATTATACCGAATAATCCCTGGTTATAATCATACCAATAACTGTCCATCAATGCACTACCGGCCAATGAGGACTTTTATCACATCATCTATAACATTATGGGTTATGATTATACCGAATGATCCCTGGTCATAATCATACCAATAAACGGTTCATCTATGCACATAAGCCAAAGATATACAACAGTAAAACCAACAATCAATAGTCCATCTTTGCACGTAGCCAAAGATATACAACTGTAAAACCAATAATCAACAGTCCATTTTTGCATGTAAGCCATAGATATACAACTGTAAAACCAATAATCAACAGTCCATCTTTGCACGTAAGCCAAAGATGACTTTCATCATAATATAAGCATGAGGATGATGACAATGATATAAGCATTAATCAACGAAATCAAGGATAAATATTAAAGTCTTTAAATTTATCCAAATATTATCAATCACTTAATAAACTCATAATCTAATATTATTAATATTATAACAATATTTTAATCACTTCTTAAACTTATAAACAATTTATTTTAATTATTTACACTTTACCAAATAATGTATTTAATTATTCAAAAATGCCATACTCATAAGATTTCATTACCAATGATCAAATCCTCATAAAAATCAGATATATCCTATATAGGATTCCCAAGCCATAAAATCCTATTTTTCAATTTTGTTACTTCACATAACATATTTAATTCATTTACTCATAACTAGTTCATTTTCATGAAAAATACTAAATCAGTTCCAAAAATATTTCTTTTCTGGGATTTAGCAGAATATAGTCTCATATTGAACATATATTTTTCTCGAAATTTTTAAAATTCATTTACTATATTTTATATGGCCAAAACTGTCGAATATTTAAACATTTATCATAAATTGTACTTTTATCCAAAAATTCTGAACTTTACAGGGTATACTCCTGTTATATACGTGTACTCTCAATAAAAATTCACAAATTTTGGAGTTAATCACAAGGAGTTATAAGGGTTTACTTTTAAAATAGTCTTTTCCCATAAAATTCATAACTCCTAATTTATACATCCAAAAATCTCCATTTTTGGACACAATCTAGAAAACTCATCAAAGTATCATTTAAAATTTTTCCAGAATTTTTGAGGGTCGAAAAAATTACGAAACTGCAAATGGATTTTCACCCACCATGCTGTAATCCACGTAGACAGATCATTTACACAATTTAATAAGGAATGAATACAAAGGATCATTCACCATGCATGTGGTAATCTACATAGACATGTTATTCCAACTGAACAATAAGGAATGGAATAATGTAAGTATTCACCGTGCATGCGATAGACCGCCTTGCATGAGTTATTCCACGAATAATAAATAATAGAACAGTCGTGCAGAAAGCGCATGCATACGTGATATTCCAACAGAATAATAAATAATAGAATTCCGTGTCATGCGTAAACGCATGCATGGGATATTTCGACGAGAATAATAAAGAATGAAATAATAAAAGAATTTCACCATGTATGCGGTACTTTGCATAGACAGGTTATTCCAACATAATAATAAAGAATGGAATAATAGAAGAATTTTACCATATATACGGTAGTATGCGTATATAGGTTATTCCAACATAATAATAAAGAATGGAATAAAAGAAGAATTTCACCATATATATGGTAGTCCGCGTATACAGGTTATTCCAACAGAATAATAAGGAATGGAATAACAATAGCTCTCTTCATGAATACGAAAGAAATAATACCCCTTACCTCAAAAGAAGACTAGATACTGGAATAGTGAGGTAGCAGACTTCTCTTCTTCTTTCTCTCTATAATTTCTCTCTATAATAATTGCTCTATAACTTTTGTAAATTGGTTAGAAATGAAGGAAGAATGAGCTTCTATTTATAGGAAAATATAGTTTCGATAATTGCACGTTTTGGGGCTCAAAATATTACAGTACAATACCTCTAACTTTTCTTTCATTTTTAATTTTGTCCTACAAGTATTATCAAACTTGCACCACCTCCCCTAATAGTAAATAATGTGAATCAATAGTTCAAACATGTGAACCAATAGTTATAATCATGTGAAAATACGAATTACAGTATAATACCTCCATCTATACCTCCATTTTTAACTTAGTCATGCAAGTATTATCAATCTTGCACCAACTCCCCTAATAGTACAAGAATGTGAATCAATAGTACACATATGTGAACAAATAGTTATAAGCATATGAATTAATAGCAATTAATTACTCATTTATCCGGTTAATTACCCGATTGATCAATATAACCTCCAGACATCAATAAACATCGATTTTCACTAACACTAATAATTCCAACACAATGGAACTATCAATTTCATCTTTAATCAACACGAACTTATTCATCATTAATATTATAATTCACACTATTTAACAACTAGGTCATTCCTAGGAAAGAGGGGGCTTTCCGATAAGGATTTCTCTTTATTGGCGCGCAATTAGATGACCAAACCTCTTCTTGACAAAACTTCTAGACATTGTTAATATTGCAAATAATAATATGAATAACTTTGTCGTCTCAATTATTGATTTAATAATATATCATATTATGCAGATGATACTGTGACAATAATCGAATCAATAATATGAGAGATATGATGCATCAATTACTGTAGCAATAATTGAGTATAACTGAGTGACTTTTTACGTAAGCATCAATAATCAATCGATGCTACTTGCAACGACGCAGCGTATTCGTACTTTTACTACTAGGGTAGTTCAACAGTTTTAACGGTAACACTTTCGCCGTTATGATAATTCTGTCATTTTTTAACTACGACAATACTTCCGTTGTGGGGTCCACCAATAATTGTGCCGTCGTATGAATATTCTCCTATAAAAAGAATATTCCCCGACCAATCGAATATTATATAACAACTTGCTTACTTTGCAAAATTTATAAATATAACCCGTAGCTATAACATTATATCAAATCCACACCATAATATTCAAAAAAATATTTCGAGAAATTTAAATCTTTATTCATAAAATCTGGGGTCTCACAAAAACTTTCACTATTTTCTACACTCAAAGCTTCCTTAAACTCTAAAGAAATACGCTCAATATTATAGAAGAAGAATTCTCTGATTCTGGTGTGATTTTTATTTCTAAATTGAGCATCCTATTTATAGAAGAATGACAGGATACTATTTGAAAAGAAAATCACGGGTGAACAGTAACATATTCACGGGCGCCGAATCCTTCGGTTGAAATTCTGAAAAATTTGATTTACTATGCAGCACTATGCAATAAAATATAATATATTCTATTTTTCATAAAAAAACAAATCTTATTATATATATATATAAGAAAATTGAGATTCCCCCCCACCATTCCATCTGTGATTCCCCCACCCAATCATATATATATATATATATATATATATATATAATACAAAATTGAGATAACTTTCTACCGATAATTTTAAAAATGAGTAAGTGGGGGTCCATATAATAAACTAAATTTACAACAAATACTTCATAAAAATCCCCTCTATTTATCTCAGTTCACATAACTTCACAAAACACATTTTTAATAACATTCATCATTAATATTATAACTTACAATATTAACAACCAGATCATTCCCAGCAAATAGGGGGATTTCTGATAAGGATTTCTCCCTATTGACGCGCAATAAGGTGACCAAACTCCTTTCATCGACAGAACTTTCTAGACATCGTCAATAATGCAAATAATAATATGAATAACTTTATCATCTCAATTATTGATTTAATAATAAAAAATATTATGACAATAATTGAATTAATAATGTGAGATACTACGCAGCAATTAATATGGCAATAATTGAACAAATTTGAGTGACTTCTCACGTAAGCATCAATAATCAATATCGTGTGCTACTATGCAACCACACGTATTACTATACTTTTATCACCGGGTATTTCAACAGTTAACGGTAAAACTTTCGCCGTTAATTTTATAAAAAGTTATTTCTGTCGTTTTCTAACTTCGAAAATAATTCCGTTGTGGGGTCCTCCAATGATTGTGCCGTCGTACGAATATTCTCTGATAAAACGAATATTTCCCGACCAATCAAATATTTTATGACAACTTGCTTACTTTGAAAAATTTATAAATATTACCCACAACTATAACATCATATCAAATCCACACCTTATTATTCAAAAAAAATATTTTGAGAAAATTAAATCTTTATTCATAAAAGTTGGGGTCTTACAACCTCCCCTTCTTATGAAATTTTATCCTCGAAATTGGTGTACGTACCTGGAATGTCGAACAGGTGAGGATATCTTGTTTTCATTTCAAATTCTAACTCCCAAGTCATTTCCTCAACATCGTGGTTTCTCCATAAAACTTTGACTTGAGGTATAACCTTGGAGCGTAGAATATGTTCCTTCTTATACAAGATTTTAACATGCACCTCTTCATACGTTAAGTCTTCCGCTATCTCATCTGGTTCTAATTCAATAATGTAGTTCAGGTCTTCCACGTATTTACGTAACATAGATATATGAAAAAATTTATGAACACGAGACATACTTGGCGGTAAGGCGAGTCTATAGGCCACAGTTCCTACTCGATCGAGGATTTTAAATGGGCCAATAAATTGAGGGTTGAGATTTTCTCTCTTCATCGATTCTTGCTTCTAGAATAACATCTTCTTGCACCTTCTTCTTCATATTCATCAACTTCGGGTCTGTAGCTTGAGCAACTTTAACTTTATCGATTAAAGTCGGTTCTACTCGTATATACGCTATATTCATGTAGGTTCTTAGAGTCTTCAACTTTATCTCCGTCTTTTGTAAGTCGTACAAAATGGGTCTTTGTGTTAATAATATTGCACTCGTAAACGCATATGATCTTCTACTCAACGCGTCAGCTACCACGTTCGCTTTTCTAAGATGGTATTGAATGGTATGGACGTAATCTTTCAACAGCTCGAGCCAACATCTTTGGCGCATGTTACGTTCATTTTGGGTGAAAAAATATTTGAGGGTTTTTTATCGGGTTCAAGGTTAATACAAAATTCGATTTCACGCTCTAGGGGTAGGCCAGGAAGTTCTTCGGGGAATACGTCAGGAAATTTATTAATAATAAAAATATCATTCAAAACCGTGACTCTCATCCAAGACTTGGATAACACCTCACAATGATACCTATCAACTTGCCACCGTTATTCACGACGTCCCCTATGAAAAGTCTGGCTTCGGTGCATCCCACACAAGGAAGTCACCAGCGAAAGGCTCGGGGCTCTTTACTTATGGCTTGATATGACAATGATTGACTTTAGTGGTTTGGTTGCTTGAATTCGCATAACATGTTGGTTAGGAATATGAAAGCTAACAACATTACAAAACAATCAATTTTAGCATGATGAGTAGTTAACCAGTCGATTCCTAAAATCACATCAAATGCAAGTATTTTCAAAGAGATGAGATCAACAGGTAATGTGAGGGTGCCGATTTGAATCAAACAAGATTTATAAATAGTGGATATAACGAAGGTTTCTCCCAACGGAGTTTTAACAGATAAGGCAAAGTCTAATTTCTCCGGAGTTAAATTTAAATGTTGAACACAATTAGGTGAAAGAAAAGAATGGGTAGAACTAGTATCAAATAAGGTATAGACTTCACAAGAGTTTATTATTAGCTTACCCGTGATAACTTCATTCGGGTTCCTCGCTTTTTGGGAAGTCATGACAAACGCTCTCCCTTGAACTACCTGGCTTTGACTTGTCTGGGACAACATTTGGTGTCATCATTACCGTTGTAATTGACTTTGCAATAGGGCATATGTGACGACCCCAAAATAGGTATACATCACCCATCTTGGGTCGCCAAATACATGGTACAGAAATCAACTACAAACTTAATTATACAACTGTCATGCCAAATATGACAAAACATAGCTGAGAGTTTAAACAGGAATATTGCCTCATAGACAATATCCACTCTCAAATAGAGTCCTCATTACACTTATTATCACATTAAGTAGTGAGGACTGCTATAGCCACCATATCGGACCATCACTCCGTTTCCCGACTCGTCCCAGCTATATTCTCATTTCCTAAAGAGAACAGTGAAAGAAAAGGGTGAGCTCAACTAGTCCAGTAAGAAATATTATGACTAAGATAATGCAGAATAAATTATCCTTAGACTTCAACAGTATAACAACTGATAAAATACAATAGACAATAAGTTTTAGATCAACAACTGCAGAGGAATAAGCAATCCATTAGAAGAGTCAAGTAGAGCATGATATCTACTATCTTCTATGATTTAAAAGTTTATCATCAATTTTATCCCTGTAATCCTCATCAACAGTTCTTTATTATACCCAAGACAAATAGATCTTTCATCACATGTCTTCACCTGAACCACCAAAGATGTTAGTTAAATTCACAATTCATGTTTATAATAATGTGAATTAATAATTTCTCCTTGCCATAAAAGCTTAATAGAACATTTACTCAATATCCTTACCCCAAAGGCTAAAGATATTCAAATGTAATAACAATGATCATACCAATCAGTTATCTATCATTGCACTACTGGCCAAAGATATTCAACTATAAAACCAATGGTCATGATCATACCAATCAATTGCCTGTCAGTGCACTACGACCAAAGACATTCAACTATCAACTAATGGTCATGATCCTGCCAATCACATCATTGAATTATTCCTGCACTACAACCAAGGATATTCATTAGTATCACAAGTGGTCATGATCATGTCATACACCTGTCCATCTTTGCACTACGGGCCAAAGCTATCAATTAACAGTTCATCTTTGCACTACGACCAAAGATATCAATCAACAGTTCATCTTAGCACGTAAGCCAAAGATATACTAATGTAAAACCAATAATCAACAGTCCATTTATGCACGTAAGCCAAAGATGACTTCATAACAATATAAGCATGAGGATGATGACAATGATATAAGCATTAATCAAACGAAATCAAGGATAAATATTAAAGACTTTAAATTTATCTAGAGTTTAAAAATATCCAAATTGTCAACATGATACTGCTTTGTGGAGTAAAATTCAAGGATAATATTCATGTACCAAAAATAATTTGGACAGAAAAAAAATATATTTTTCTGGTAAATAGTACCCCGTGAATAGTAACTCGTGAATAGTAACTCATGAATAGTAACTTGTAAATAATACTCCGTATTTGTACATAGTATCGTATACATAAATAATGTCATATACGCAAATAGTGCCATATACATGAATAGTATCATATACGTGAATAAGTGTCGATATCGTGAATAAGTAACCCGAAACACAAAAAGATAAAGTTTCACAATAAAATTCATATCAATATTTATAACACCTTAATCTAAATGTTATTAATCACTTAATAATCTCATAATCTAATATTATTAATATTACCACAATATTTTAATCATTTCTTAAACTTATAAACAATTTATTTTAATTGTTTATACTTTACCAAATAATGCATTTAATCATTCAAAAATGCCATACTCATAATATTTCATCACCAATGATCAAATCCCTCATCAAAAATCTGCATATACCTTATATAGGATTTTCAAGCCATAAAATCTTAGTTACCAATTTTTCAACTTCACATAACATATTTAATTCATTTAGTCATAACTAGTCCATTTTCATGAAAAATACCAAATCAGTACAAACAAATTTTCTTTTCTGGGATTTAGCAGAATATAGTCCCATATTGAACATATATTTTTTTTCAGAATCTTTAAAATTCATTTACTATTTTTCATATGGCCAAAACTGTCGAATATTTAGACATTTATCATAAACTGTACTTTTGTCCAAAAATTCTGAAATTTACAGGGTATACTCCTATTATATACATGTACTCCCAATAAAAATTTCACCAATTTTGGAGTTAACCACAAGGAGTTATAAGGGTTTACTTTTGAAATAGTCTTTTCCATAAAATTCATAACTCCTAATCTATACATCCAAAAATCGCCATTTTTGGACACAATCTAGAAAACTCATCAAATTATCATTTTAAATTTTTCCAGAATTTTTGAGGTTCAGAAAAATTATGAAACTATAAATGGATTTTCACCCATCATGCGATAATCCACGTAGAGAGATCATTTCCACAATTTAATAAGGAATGAATACGAAGGATCATTCCCCATGCATGCAGTAGTCCACACAGACAGGTTATTCCAACAGAATAATAAAGAATAGAATAACAAAAGAATTCACCAGGCATGCGATAGACCGCACAGACAGGTTATTCCCAACCCAATAATAATTAATGGAACCAAGTCATGCGTAATTTGCACAAACAGGATATTCCAATAGAATAATAAAGAATGGAACCAGGTCACGCGTAATCCACACACGCATGGATATTCCAGCAATGTAATTCACCGAGGCATGCGATAAGGACGCATGAGCGAGGTTATTTCAACAGAATAATAAAGAATGGAATAACAAAAAAATTTCACCATATATGCGGTACTTCGCATAGACAGATTATTCCAACATAATAATAAAGAATAGAATAACAACCCTTACGAGTATTGAAAGAAAAAAACTCTCTTCATGAATACAAAAGAATAATACCCCTTACCTTAGAAGAAACTGGATATTGGAATAGTGAGGTAGCAGACTTCTCTTCTTCTTTCTCTCTATAATAGTTGCTCTAAAGCTTTAGTGAATTGGTGAGAAATGAAGGAATAATGAGCTTCTATTTATAGGAAAATATAGTTTCGATAATTGCACGTTTTGGGGCTCAAAATATTACAGTACAATACCTTCAACTTTTCTTTCATTTTTAATTTAGTCCTGCAAGTATTATCAAACTTGCACCATCTCCCTAATAGTAAATCTTGTGAATCAATAATAAATCATGTGACTCAATAGTTCTAAACATGTGAATAAATTAATTACAGTATAATACCTTCAACTATACCTCTATTTTTAACTTAGTCATGCAAGTATTATCAAACTTGCACCAACTCCCCTAATAGTAAATCATGTGAATCAATAGTACACACATATGAACACATAGTTATAAGCATGTGAATTAATAGCAATTAATTGCTTATTTATCCGATTGATCAATATAACTTCCAAACATCAATTATTATCGAAATAAATGTCGATTTTTTCACTAACACCAATAATCCCAACACAATGGAACTATCAATTTCATCTTTAATCAACACGAACTTATTCATCATTAATATTATAACTCATAATATTTAACAACCAGGTCGTTCCTAGGAAAGAGGGGGCTTTCCGATAAGGATTTCTCCCTATTGGCACCCAATTAGATTATCTAACCTCTCTTTGACAGAACTTCTAGACATTGTCAATATTGCAAATAATAATATGAATAACTTTGTTGTCTCAATTATTGATTTAATAATATAACATATTATATAGATGATACTGTGACAATAATTGAATCAATAATATGAGAGATATGATGCAGCAATTACTGTAGCAATAATTGAGTATAATTGAGTGATTTCTCACGTAAGCATCAATAATAAATATCGTGTGCTACTATGCAACCACGCGTATTACTGTACTTTTATCAGCGATTATTCTATGACAACTTGTTTACTTTGAAAAATTTTCACATATCACCCTTCACTTTAACCTTTTATCAATTTAACTATTTGCCAAAATAGAAAAATTGAATACTTTCATTTCATAAAATTTGGGGTCTCATAAACTCCCCTCCTTATGAAATTTCACCCTCAAAATTTACGTACCTGGTAGTTCGAAGAGATGAGAATACCTTGCTTTCTTTTTGGATTGTACCTTCCCGATTATTTCCTCTCTATCATGATTTTCCCATTTCTCATCTCCTGTATTTCAGATATCATTCTATAATATAGTTTCAAAATAAGGGTTAATTGACATGCAACATATTATCTCTATATTCTGATCGACCCATTAAATACCAAATAAACTTAGTTAGGTCATACTAGCGAAGGAATTCCCCATCTCTCCCCTCCTAGTTCTTGTCTCACATCTCAGCCAGGGATCATATTCCTAAGCTTTGATACCAACTGTGACGCCCCCAAAACAGGTATACATCACCCATCTTGGGTTGCCAGATACATGGTACAAAAATTAACTACAAACTTAATTATACAATTGTCGTGCCAAATACGACAAAACATAGCTGAGAGTTTAAACAAGAATATTTCCTTATAGACAATATCCACTCTCAAATAGAGTTCTCATTACACTTATTATCACACTAAGTAGTGAGGAGTACTATAGCCACCATATCGGACCATCACTCCGTTCCCCGACTCGTCCCAGCTATATTCTCATTTCCTGAAAAGAACATTGAAAGAAAAGGGTGATCTCAACTAGCCCAATAAGAAATATTATGACTAAGATAATGCAGAATAAATTATCCTTAGACTTCAACAGTATAACAACTGATAAAATACAATAGACAATAAGTTTTAGATCAACAACTGCAGAGGAATAAGCAATCCATTAGAAGAGTCAAGTAGAGCATGATATCAACTATCTTCTATGATTTAAAAGTTTATCATCAATTTTATCCCCGTAATACTCATCAACAGTTCTTTATTATACCCAAGACAAATAGAACTTTCATCACCTGTCTTCACCTGAACCACCAAAGATGTTAGTTAAATTCACAATTCATGTTTATAATAATGTGAATCAACAATTTCTCCTTGCCACAAAGGCTTAATAGAATATTTACTCAATATCCTTACCCCAAAGGCTAAAGATATTCAAATGTAATAACAATGACCATACCAATCAGTTGTCTATCTTTGCACTACTGGCCAAAGATATTCAACTATAAAACCAATGGTCATGATTATACCAATCAATTGCCTGTCAGTGCACTACGGCCAAAGACATTCAACTGTTAACTAATGGTCATGATCCTACCAATCACATCATCGAATTATCCCTGCACTACGACTAAGGATATTCATTAGTATCACAAGTGGTCATGATCATGTCATATACCTGTCCATCTTTGCACTACGGGCCAAAGCTATCAATTAACAGTTCATCTTTGCACTACGACCAAAGATATCAATCAATATTTCATCTTAGCACGTAAGCCAAAGATATACTACTGTAAAATCAATAATCAACAGTCTATCTATGCACGTAAGCAAAAGATGACTTTTATCACAATATAAGCACGAGGATGATAACAATGATATAAGCATTAATCAAACAAAATCAAGGATAAATATTAAAGACTTTAAATTTATCCATAGTTTAAAAATATCCAAATTGTCAACATGATACAGCTTTGTGGAGTAAAATTCAAGAATAATATTCATGTACCAAAAATAATTTGGACAGAAAAGAAATATATTTTTCGGGTAAATAGTACCCCATGAATAGTAACTCGTGAATAGTAACTCATTAATAGTAACTAATGAATAGTAATTCATAAATAGTAACTCGTAAATAGTACTTCGTATTCGTACATAGTACCGTATACATAGATAATGTCATATACGCAAATAGTGCCATATACATGAATAGTACCGTATACGTGAATAGTGTCGTATACGTGAATACTAACTCCGACAAAAAAAGATAAAGTTTCACAATAAAATCCATATCAATATTTATAATACCTTAATCCAAATGTTATAAATCACTTAATAATCTCATAATCTAATATTATTAATATTACCATAATATTTTAATCATTTCTTAAACTTATAAATAATTTATTTTAATTATTTACACTTTACCAAATAATGCATTTAATCATTCAAAAATGCCATACTCATAAGATTTCATCACCAATGATCAAATCCCTCATCAAAAATCTGCATATACTTTATATAGGATTTTCAAGCCATAAAATCCTATTTTCTAATTTTTCAACTTCACATAACATATTTAATTCATTTACTCATAACTAGTCTATTTTCATGAAAAATACCAAATCAGTACAAACAAATTTTCTTTTCTGGGATTTAGCATAATATAGTCCCATATTGAACAGATATTTTTCTCAGAATTTTTAAAATTCATTTACTATTTTTCATATGGCCAAAACTGCCGAATATTTAGACATTTGTCATAAACTGTACTTTTGTTCAAAAATTTCGAAATTTACAGCGTATACTCCTGTTATATACATGTACTCCCAATAAAAATTTCACCAATTTTGGAGTTAACCACAAGGAGTTATAAGGGTTTACTTTTAAAATAGTCTTTTCCCATAAAATTCATAACTCCTAATCTATACATCCAAAAATAGTCATTTTTGGACACAATCTAGAAAACTCATCTAATTATCATTTTAAATTTTTCCAGAATTTTTGAGGGTCAAAAAAATTACGAAATTACAAATGAATTTTCATCCGTCATGCGGTAATCCACATAGACAGATCATTTTCACAATTTAAAAAGGAATGAATACGAAAGATCATTCACCATGCATGCGGTAGTCCACACAGACAGGGTATTCCAACAGAATAATAAAGAATGGAATAACAGAAGAATTCACTAGGCATGCGATGAATCAAGCATGCAGACGTGTTATTCCCAATAGAATAATAAAGAATGGAACCACTTAATGCGTAATCCGCATGCAGATGAGGATATTCCAACGAGTAATAATAAAGAATGGAACTGTGTCATGCGTAATCCCGCATGAGATAGGAAATTCAACGAGAATAATAAAGAATGGAATAATGGCTTGAGAATTCACGAGGCATGCGATAGGCCGCATGCATGGTTATTCTAACAGAATAATAAAGAATTGAATAACTGAAGAATTTCACCATGTATGCGGTACTTCGCAATAGACATGTTATTCCAACATAATACTCCATCCGTCCCATAGTTATAGGCTGATTTTCTATTTTGGGATGTCCCAATATATAGGCTATTTACTATTTATAAAATTTAATTAGTTCATTGTTTTACTTTTATGCCCTTATAATAAATATTCAACCATTACTTTTTTTTTTCAAGAAACAACATTCAATGTCATTATTGTTATCACCACATTTAATGTTGTTGTATTCTCAATAAAAGAATTCAACTTTTTAGGCTCAATAAATGAATTTGGAATAACATAAACGTTTTGTTATTGGTTGAAAGTTTATGTAGATTAAAAATTCATCTTTGGTTAAAGTTCTATTTTAATGGTCAGTACACGTTAATCAATTAAGTTGAGAGTTTCAGTGTGATAAGTAAGGAGTAATTAACTTATTAATTAATTCCATATTAAGGGGTATATGTGGAAAATTTTTGTTAAAATTTCCACTTAAACTGATTTTCTTAAACTATGTGCCAAAAGAAATCAGCCTATAACTATGGGACGGAGGGAGTAATAAAGAATGGAATAACAACCCTTACGAGTATTGAAAGAAAATAACTCTTTTCATGAATACGAAAGAATAATACCCCTTACCTTAGAAGAAACTGGATATTGGAATAGTGAGGTAGCAGACTTATCTTCTTCTTTCTCTCTATAATTTCTCTTTATAATAATTGCTCTAAAGTTTTAGTGAATTGGTGAGAAATGAAGGAAGAATGAGCTTCTATTTATATGAAAATATAGTTTCGATAATTGCATGTTTTGGGTGTATGACCCCAGATTTTATGAATAAAGATTTAAATATCTCAAAATATTTTTTTGAATATTATGGTGTGGATTTGATATAATGTTATAATTGTGGGTAATTTTTACAAATTTTGCAAATTAAGCAAGTGGTTATCTAATATTCGATTGGTCAGGGAATATTCTTTTTATCGGGGAATATTCGTGCGATGATACAATCATTGGTGGACCCCACAATGGAAGTATTGTTGTGGTTAGAAAATGAAAGAATTATCATTTTATAAAATAACGGCGAAAGTGTTACCGTTAAAACTGTTGAACTAATCGGTAGGAAAAGTACAGTAATATGCGTGATTGCATATTAGCACACGGTATTGATTATTGATGTTTACGTAAGAAGTCACTCAGTTATACTCAATTATTGCTATAGTAATTGCTGCATCATATCTCTCATATTATTGATTTAATTATTGTCACAGTATCATCTGCATTTTATTTTATTAAATCAATAATTAAGACGACAGAGTTATTCATATTATTATTTGAAATATTGACAATGTCTAGAAGTATTGTCAAGGAGAGGTTTGGTCACCTAATTGCGCGTCAATAGGGAGAAATCATTATCGGAAAGCCCCCTCTTTCCTGGGAAAGACCTGGTTGTTAAATATTGTAAATTATAATATTAATGATGAATAAGTTCGTGTTGATTAAAGATGAAATGTATAGTTCCATTGTGTTGGAGTTATTAGTGTTAGTGAAAATTGACATTTATTTCGATAATAATTGATGTCTGGAGGTTATATTGACCAATCGGGTAATTAATCGGATAAATGAGCAATTAATTGCTATTAATTCACATGATTATAACTATTTGTTCACATGTGTGTACTATTGATTCACACTCATTTACTATTAGGGGAGGTGGTGCAAGATTGATAATACTTGCATGACTAAGTTAAAAATGGAGGTATAGATGAATGTACTATACTATAATTAATTTTTTCACATGTTTAGAACTATTAAGTCACATGATTTTCTATTGATTCACATGATTTACTATTAGGGGAGGTGGTGCAAGTTTGATAATACTTGCATGACTAAATTAAAAATGAAGGAAAAGATGAAGGTATTATACTGTAATATTTTGAGCCCCAAAATGTGCAATTATGGAAACTATATTTTCCTATAAATAGAAGCTCATTCCTTCATTATTTTTCACCAATTCACTAAAGCTATAGAGAAATTATTATAGAGAGAAATTATAGAGAGAAAGAAAACGTGAAGTCTACTACCTCACTATTCCAGTATCCAGTTTTTTTCTAAGGTAAGGGGTATTATTTCTTTCATATTCATGAAGAGAGCTATTGTTATTCCATTCCTTATTATTCATTGGAATAACTTTGATATCTGTGAGGACTCTAGTATATATGGTGAAATTCTTCTATTATTCCATTCTTTATTATTATGTTGGAATAACTTGTCTATGCGAAGTACCGCATACATGGTGAAATTCTTATATTATTCAATTCCTTATTATTCTGTCGGAATATCCTGTTTATGCGTTTACGCATCACCTGGTTCCATTATTTAGTATTCTGTCGGAATATCATGTCTGTGTGTTTACACATGACCTGGTTCTATTATTTAGTATTCTGTTGGAATATCCTATCTGTGCGTTTACGCATGACCTGGTTCCATTATTTATTATTATTCATTGGAATAACACATGCATGCGATCTATCGCATGCGGTGAATTCTTACATTATTCCATTATTTATTATTACGTTGGATAACACATGCATGCGGTCTATCGCATGCACGGTGAATTCTTACGTTATTCTATTCCTTATTGTTACGTTGGAATAACACATACATGTTGATTACCACATGCATGGTGAATGACCTTTCGTATTCATTCTTTATTAAATTGTGGAAATGATCTGTTTACGTGGATTACCGCATGGCGGATGAAAATCCATTTGCAGTTTCGTATATTCTATTATACTCTTATGAGATATCATTTCTTTTGTACTCGTCATGAAATATTATTTTATTTGGTATTTTCTGTTACGAGTTACTATTCACTGGTTACTATTCACCCGGTTATTATTCACTCTAGTATTATTCACTCGGGTATTCGGGGCACTTTTCATGCCAGAATATTATTCACGAGTTACTATTCACCCAAATTACTATTCACCTAAATATTATTCACTCGGGTATTTGGAGTACTTTTCATGTCGGGGTACTATTCACGAGGTACTATTCCTGAAGTACTATTCACGGGGTACTATTCACGACGAAAAATTGATTCTTTTTTGTCCAAATTATTTTTGGTGCATGAATATTATTCTTGAATTTTACTCTACAAAGCAGTATCATGTTGACAATTTGGACGTTATTGATTTCAGGATAAATTAACTTATAAATCTTTAAAATTTATTCTTGAACTTGTTTTATTGAATTATTATGTCATTGTCATCATCCTCATGCTTATATTGTGATGAAGGTCATCTTTGGCTTACGTGCATAGATGGACTCAGTATGATTATGACCAGAGATCATTCGGTATAATCATGACCTGTAATGTTATAAATGATGTGGTAAAAGTCCTCAGTGGCACTGTAATGCATTGATGGACAGTTTTTGGTTTGATTATGACCAGGGATTATTCGGTATAGTCATGACCATTGATGATTTAATGAATATCCTTGGCCCGTAGTGCAGGGATGATTAGATGATGTGGTTTATTTATTAAGCTGATTCTCAGCGATAAAAAATTGATGAAAACATTTTAAATCATAGAAGATAGTAGATATCATGCTCTACTTGACTCTTCTAATGGATTGCTTATTTCGCTGCAGTTAAACTTGATGTCTATTGTATTTTATCAGTTTAACATTGTTAAAGACTAATGATAATTTATTCTGCATTATCTTAGTCATAATATTTCTTACCGGGCTAGTTGAGCTCACCCTTTTGCTTTCATTGTTCTCTTCAGGAAATGAGAACGTAGCCAAGACTAGTCGGGGAACGGAGTGATGGTCCAAGATGGTGTATTAGTAGTCCTTACTATTCTATAAAATAGTGTGACAATAATTGTAATGAGGACACCATTGAGTGTGGATATTGTCTAGATGACAATATTCTTGTTTAAACTCTGAGCTATATTTTGTCGTATTTTACACTACTGTTGTATAATTAAGTTGTATTTGAATTTATATACCATGTATTTGGCGACTCAAGATGGGTGATGTATACCTGTTTTGGGGGCGTCACAGTTGGTATCAAAGCTTAGGGACATGATCCCTGGCTGAGATGTGAGACAAGAACTAGGAGGGGAGAGACGGGGAATTCCTTCGCTAGTATGACCTACCTATGTTTATTTGGTATTTAATTGATCGGTCAGAGTATAGGGATAATATGTGATATGTTAATTAACCCTTGTTTTGTGACAGTGTTTGTATTCAGATGTTGTGAATAGGGCTCAGTTATTGGAGCGCGATAATGAGTCAAACCTGATAAAAATCTGATGACCAACAACACGATAATAATCATCTGCGGTGGCGGCGGCCCGTGAACAATGATAACCATCGGGGAAATTATCATGCAAAGAATGGTAACCGCCGGTGGTAACCATGGCCAAGATAATAGGAGTGGAAATTTTAGGAAGAGAAGGTTTAACAACGATGGAAAGACAGCAGCACCAACACCCATTTTCAAGGAAGGAGAATGACCGCCAGTTAGATGCTATAGATGCGGAGAGGAGGGACACATAAATCCAAAGCATTCCTGACCTTCCAAGGTATGTTTTAGTTGTGGAAAAGAGCGGTCACATCGATTTTTTTTCTCAGATGGCGAAATCAAGTCCAAATTGGGGACGGTGGCACCAAAGACGAATACGGACAAAACAAAGTCGGTGGTTTCAAGAAGAGCGTTTTTTGTGACTTCTCCAAAAGTGAGTAACCCAAACGAAGTTAGCACGGGTTAGTTAATTATAAATTCTTGCGAAGTCTATATCTTATTAGATACCGGTTCTACCCATTCTTTTTTCTCTATTGCTTGCGCTCAACGTTTAAATTTAACTCCGGAGAGATTAAACTTTGACTTATCGGTTCGGTTAGTAGAAACCTTCGTTACCTCTACTGTTTATAAATCTTGTGGATTCAAATCGACACTTTAACGTTACCTGTCAATTTTATCTCTTTGAAAATACTTGCCTTTGATGCGACTTTAGGAATCGATTGGTTAACTACTCATCATGCTTTTCGTAAGGTTGTTAGCTTTCATATTCCTAACCAACCAGTTATGCGAATTCAAGCAACCAAACCACTAAAGTTAATCACTGTCATATCAAGCCATAAGTAAAGATCCCCGATCCTTTCGTTGTTGACTTCCTTGTGTGGAATGCAGAAGCGGACTTTTCAGAAGCGACGTCGTGAATGACGATGGCAAGTTGATAGGTATTAATGTGACGTGCTATCCAAGTCTTGGGATGAAAGTCACAGTTTTGAATGATATTTCTATTGTTAATAAATTTCCTGGCGTATTCTTGAAGACTTCTTAGCCTACCCCTAGAGCGTGGAATCGAATTTTGTATTGACCTCAGTCCAAAACCTATTTCTAAAATCCTCAAATATTTCTTTAACTAAAACGAACATATAATGCGCCAAAGATGTTGGCTCGAGCTGTTGAAGATTACAATCATACCATTCAATATCATTGTGGAAGAGCGAACGTGGTAGATGACGCATTGAGTAGAAGATCGTATGCGGTTACGAGTATAACGTTGTTAACACAAAAACCCTTTTCGTATAACTTACAAATGATGAAGATAGAGTTAAAGACTCTAGAGACCTACGTGAAGATAACGAAAATACATGTAGAATCGACTTTAATCGATAAAATTAAAGCCGTGCAAGCTACATACTAAGAGCTGATGAATGTGAAGAAGAAGGTTCAAGAGGGCATTATTCTAGAAGCAAGAATCGATGAAGAGAGGAAATCTCAACCTTCGATTTTATTGGCCCATTTAAAATCCTTGATCGAGTAGGAACTGTGGCCTATAGACTCGTTTTACCGCCAAGTATGTCACGTGTTCATAACGTTTTTCACGTATCGATGTTACGTAAATATGTGGATGACCCGAACCACGTTATTAAATTAGAACTAGACGAGATAGTAGAAGATTTAACGTATGAGGAGATACGTATTAAAATATTGGATAAAAAGGATCGTATTCAACACTCAAAGGTTATACCTCAAGAGTTAGAATCTGAAATGAAGTCAAGGTATCCTCACCTCTTCGGCATACCAGGTACGTACGTAAATTTTGAGGGCAAAATTTCATAAGGAGGGGAGATTGTAAGACCCCAGATTTTATGAATAAAGATTTAAACTTCTCAAAATATTTTTTTGAATATTATGGTGTGGATTTGATATAATGTTATAGTTGTGGGTAATATTTACAAATTTTGCAATGTAAGCAAGTGGTTATATAATATTCGATTGGTCGGGGAATATTCTTTTTGTCAGGGAATATTCGTACGACGACACAATCATTGGTAGACCCCACAACGAAAGTATTGTCGTATTTAGAAAATGACAGAATTATCATTTTATAAAATAACGGCGAAAGTGTTATCGTTAAAACTATTGAACTACTCAGTAGTAAAAGTACAGTAATACGCGTGATTGCATAGTAGCACACGGTATTGATTATTGATGTTTACGTAAGAAGTCACTTAGTTAAACTCAATTATTGCTACAGTAATTGTTGCATCATATCTCTCATATTATTGATTCAATTATTATCACAGTATCATCTGCATTATATATTATTAAATCAATAATTGAGACGACAAAGTTATTCATATTATTATTTACAATATTAACAATGTCTAGAAGTTCTGTCAAGGAGAGGTTTGGTCATCTAATTGCGCGCCAATAGGGAGAAATCCTTATCGGAAAGCCCCTTCTTTCCTGGGAACGACCTGGTTGTTAAATATTGTGAATTATAATATTAATGATGAATAAGTTCGTGCTGATTAAAGATGAAATTGATAGTTCCATTGTGTTGAAATTATTAGTGTTAGTGAAAATCAACATTTATTTCGCTAATAATTGATGTCTGGAGGTTATATTGACCAATCGGATAAATTAGCAATTAATTGCTATTAATTCACATGATTATAACAATTTGTTCACATGTGTGTACTATTGATTCACATTCATTTACTATTAGGGGAGGTGGTGAAAGATTGATAATACTTGCATGACTAAGTTAAAAATGGAGGTATAGATGAAGGTACTATACTATAATTAATTTTTTCACATGTTTAGAACTATTGAGTCACATGATTTACTATTGATTCACATAATTTACTATTAGGGGAGGTGATGCAAGTTTGATAATACTTGCATGACTAAATTAAAAATGAAGGAAAAGATGAAGGTATTATACTGTAATATTTTGAGCCCCAAATTGTGCAATTATGGAAACTATATTTTCCTATAAATAGAAGCTCATTCCTTCATTATTTTTTACCAATTCACTAAAGCTATAGAGCAATTATTATATAGAGAAATTATAGAGAGAAAGAAGAAGAGAAGTCTACGCTACCTCCTTTATTCCGATTATCCGCTTTTTTTTTCTAAGGTAAAGGGTATTATTTCTTTCGTATTCATGAAGAGAGCTATTGTTATTCCATTCCTTATTATTACATTGGAATAATCTGATATCTGTGGACTCACTAGTATATATGGTGAAATTCTTACATTATTCCATTCTTTATTATTATCTTTGGAATAACACATACATCGCAATACCGCATACGTGGTGAAATTCTTCTATTATTCCATTCTTTATTATTTTGTCGGAATATCATGTACGCATGCGTTTACGCGTGACACAGTTCCATTATTTATTATTCGCTTCAGGA
This sequence comes from Panax quinquefolius, assembly GCA_020205615.1. Taxonomy (NCBI): domain Eukaryota; kingdom Viridiplantae; phylum Streptophyta; class Magnoliopsida; order Apiales; family Araliaceae; genus Panax; species Panax quinquefolius. Next base: position 63,440 of record JAINUW010000310.1, read on the forward strand.
ATATCACATGCGTGCGTTCGCTTACGTGATTTGGTTTCATTATTTATTATTTCGTTGGAATATCTTGTGCGTGCGTTCGCATGACCGGGTTCCATTATTTATTATTACATTGGATAACTTTTATGCATGCGATTCTATCGCATGCACAGTGAATTCTTACATTATTCTATTCCTTATTGTTACATTGGAATACTTTTGTCTATGTTGATTACCACATGTATGGTGAATGACCTTTCGTATTCATTCTTTATTAAATTGTGGAAATGATCTGTTTACGTGGATTATCGCATGGCGGATGAAAATCCATTTGCAGTTTCGTATATTCTATTATACTCTTATGAGATATCATTTCTTTTGTACTCGTCATGAAATATTATTTTATTTGGTATTTTCTGTTACGAGTTACTATTCACTGGTTACTATTCACCCGGTTATTATTCACTCTAGTATTATTCACTTAGTATTAAGGGCACTTTTCATGCCGAATATTATTCACGAGTTACTATTCACCCAAATTACTATTCACCTAAATATTATTCACTCGGGTATTTGGAGTACTTTTAATGTCGGGGTACTATTCACGTCGGGGTACTATTCACGAGGTACTATTCCCGAAGTACTATTCACGGGGTACTATTCACGACGAAAAATTGATTCTTTTCTGTCCAAATTATTTTTGGTGCATGAATATTATTCTTGAATTTTACTCTACAAAGCAGTATCATGTTGACAATTTGGACGTTATTGATATCAGGATAAATTAACTTATAAATCTTTAAAATTTATTCTTGAACTTGTTTTATTGAATTATTATGTCATTGTCATCATCCTCATGCTTATATTGTGATGAAGGTCATCTTTGACTTACGTGCATAGATGGACTTGGTATGATTATGACCAGGGATCATTCGGTATAATCATGACCTATAATGTTATAAATTATGTGGTAAAAGTCCTCAGTGGCCTGTAATGCATTGATGGATAGTTTTTGGTATGATTATGACCAGGGATTATTCAGTATAGTCATGACCATTGATGATTTAATGAATATCCTTGGCCCGTAGTGCAGGGATGATTAGATGATGTGGTTTATTTATTAAGCTGAGTCTCAGCGATAAAAAATTGATGAAAACATTTTAAAACATAGAAGATAGTAGATATCATGCTCTACTTGACTTTTCTAATGGATTGCTTATTCCGCTGCAGTTAAACTTGATGTCTATTGTATTTTATCAGTTTAATATTGTTAAAGACTAATGATAATTTATTCTGCATTATCTTAGTCATAATATTTCTTACTGGGCTAGTTGAGCTCACCCTTTTGCTTTCATTGTTCTCTTCAGGAAATGAGAACATAGCCGGGACTAGTCGGGGAACGGAGTGATGGTCCGAGATGGTGTATTAGTAGTCCTCACTATTCTATAAAATAGTGTGACAATAATTGTAATAAGGACACCATTGAGTATGGATATTGCCTAGATGACAATATTCTTGTTTAAACTGTCAACTATGTTTTGTCGTATTTTACCTGACTGTTGTATAATTAAGTTGTATTTGAATTTATGTACCATGTATCTAGCGACTCAAGATGGGTGATGTATATCTGTTTTGGGGGCGTCACATTGGGGCTCGAAATATTATAGTACAATACCTTCAACTTTTCTTTCATTTTAATTTAGTCCTTCAAGTATTATCAAACTTGCACCACCTCCCCTAATAGTAAATCATGTGAATCAATAGTAAATCATGTGACTCAATAGTTCTAAACATGTGAAAAAATTAATTACAGTATAGTATGTGACACCCCCAAAATAGGTACAATCCATCCAACCTATTCTGAGTCGCCAAATACATCGTACAGAAAATAACAACAACTTTATTTCTACAATTGTCGAGGAAAATACAACAACACATATACTGTGAGTTTTAATACCAACTGTGACTCATGTCCCAACTATGGACAGCACCTCACAGTGATACCTTACATAATGGTACAATCTAGAACTGTTTTAGAAATTAAAATCTTTGGGAAGTGCTCAAGGAAACCTTCGTACATAGGAGGCCATGAATCTAAGTTATGATAGATATCATATGTCCAAAGAATTATCCTTGGTTAATCCAATAGACCTCAAAGAAAAACGAGAAGATTACTATCATGTTACTTCCAATGGTGAGTCTTCTCTTGACATATAACTATCTCCACCGTCTGCGATTGAACATTATGTTTCAACCCAACTCCAAGATCATATAGGTAGTGCTCGTAGATATACTCAGCAAGTGGATGTGCACAACCATTTCTTATGATAACACGAGATTGTATGTCAGATTGTATGTCATTAGACATCTTGTATGATATTGGAAAAACACCCTTCCAAAGTTGGGTTCACCTCACCCTATTGTTGTTCACCAAAATAAATTATTAAGTGACGTATAATATACGACACACACATCTTAGGTCCTCAATACAATTATATATTGTATGTCATGCCGTTTTATAATGTGTTGAGAAACTTTGATAGTCTCGGACCACCATATTATTCCCCTGTTATCCCCGCTCGACCCAACTACACTCCTATTACCTAAAAGGAATTGTGAAGCAAAAGGGGTGAGCACAACTAGCCCAGTAAAGAATATCATAACTAAAGATAATTAAATTATTAATAACCTTCATCAGTAATAAATCAGAGATTTAGAACATATGGTAGATGATAAAACTTTTCAACCATAGTTGCAGCGGAACAAGCAATCCATTAGAAGAGTCAAATACACCATAAAGTCTATTATCTTCTCCATGTTAAAAGTCCACCAACAATGCTTTAACCCTGTAACATTAATCAACAGATCATGTTCACAGTCATGTGAATAACTCATAATCATAATTGTAGTTCTAATTTTCTCTTCTCATCCAAGACGAAGATATTTTTCATCACATGTCTTTACCTGAAACATCAAAGATCATGGTCATCTTTGTATTACACGCCAAAGATATTCATCAACAATTCATCTTTTCACTACAGGCCAAAGATATTCATATCTCAAAGAAATATATAATCATTTCAGAATTTATATAAACAATAATTATAACCATGTTGATCAATTCACCTTTGCACTTAAGCTAAAAATATTCAATTGTAAATTCAATGGTTATGATCATACCAGTTAACAATTCATCTTTGCACTACTGGCTAAAGAGAACCCATAGTCACGATCATACCAATAATCTACCCATCTTTACACTTAAGTCAAAGAAAAATTTCACCACCGGGATTATAAAAATGTTATATATGATAATAAAAACAATACGATCAACAACTGCATTTAATTTAAAGAGTAAGATTCATAAATCAACAATTTCATAACACCTTAATCCAAATGTTATAAATCACTTAATACTCTCATAATCTAATATTATTAATACTACCACAATATTTTAATCATTTCTAAAACTTATAAATAATTTATTTTAATTATTTACACTTTACTAATTAATGCATTTAATCATACTAAAATGCCAAACTCATAAGATTTCATCACCAATAACCAACAACCTTATCAAAAATCTGCATATACCATATATAGGATTCCCAAGCCATAAAATCATATTTTTCAATTTTGTTACTTCACATAACATATTTAATTTATTTATTCATAACTAGTCCATTTTCATGAAAAATACCAAATCAGTTCCAAAAATATTTCTTTTCTGGGATTTAGCATAATATAGTCCCATATTGAACATATATTTTTCTCGGAATTTTTAAAATTCATTTACTATTTTTCACATGGCCAAAACTGCCGAATAATTAGACATTTATCATAAATTGTACTTTTGTCCAAAAGTTCCGAAATTTACAGAATATACTGATGTTATATATATGTACTCCCAATAAAAATTTTACCAATTTTGGAGTTAACCACAAGGAGTTATAAGCGTTTACTTTTAAAATAGTCTTTTCTCATAAAATCCATAACTCCTAATCTACACATCCAAAAATCGCCATTTTTGGACACAATCATGGAAACTCATCAAATTATCATTTCAAATTTTTCTAGAATTTTTGAAGGTCAGAAAAATTACGAAACATGATAAACATAATAATCCTTAAAATTCCTTACAATCCCTTACCTCAAAAGAGCAGTACTTCTGACTGGAACATCGGATGTAAAGCCGAAGGAAACTTGCACTGAATAGCAACTCTCAAAGTATCTAAATACTTACAAAAATACGCTAGACAATATAGAGAGAGAAAGCTTATATTTCTGGTGTGATTTTCAATTCTAACATAAGCACCTATTTATAGGAAATTGCTAGAACGCCAAAAGAGACTAAATTAATAAAATATTAATTTATTTTATACGCATGTCATTTTGAAAAAAAATGGCAGCCATCACCTTTGAAAATCCAATTCAGCACATGCATTCAATCACCAACCAAAAAGTGGGGCCCACCTTCTAGAATTTTCTACTAAAAACATTTATAAAAATAATTTCTGAATTAGTCACCTCTTAAAATTCATAACAAATCATAAGTTAATATTTAACGGTTCAAAATTTGTGGACATATACTCAACTCATATATGTATAACATATCCAAAAATCACAACGATCCAACGATCGGATTAAAAATTATAACTCACGCAATATACCTCAAGAACACTGATTTTTCGGATTATTAGTCCTTCGGACCAGTTTCATTCAAAAATTCCCCACGATAAATCTACAAAGGATTTTTGGGTGATTCAAATTTCTAAATTTAGATTACTTCCAGGGCTTTCTTTTGATATACAGCTCATCTCCTAACTCATTATACACAAAGAGTTATAGATTTTACAAAATAAAGTTATAAACTAATTTTTCTGAAAATCCCATATTTTGTTCTTCATTTCGACAAAATACTAATAAAATACTTCAGCATTAATTCCTTCATAAATAAATTCATCATTTATATCCGCATCAAATAAATATTTCCTTATCAATAATTAGTTATTCACAAATCATATTACAGAATCACAACAATGACAACCAGGCAGTTCCCAGGAAAGAGGGGGCTTTCGGATAAGGATTTCTCCTTACTGGCGCGCAATTAGGTGACCAAACCTCTCCTTGAAAGAACTTTCTAAACATTGCCAATAATGCTATCTAATAATATTATTCAAATAATATGAATTATTGATCTGAAATACTGTGTCGTGACAATTATTGAAACAACAATAATATAAAATATCAACGCAGTAATTATTGAATCAATAAAATAAAATATTGAACAGTAATTATTGTAACAATTATTGAGTAGTGCCTTCTTACGCAAGAATCAATAATTTAAAAATACTGTGCAATACCGCAGCTAATTTCATGCAACCACGCGTATTATTGTATTTTAACCACGGTGTATTACAACAATTGTTAACTGTGAATAACTACTCGTTATTTATAAAAACTCAAACTGGTCGTTTTCTTCATCCGACAATTATTCTGTTATGGAGCCCACAAATGGCTGCGCCATCGTACGAATATTCCCTGACAACAAGAATATTCCACGACCGAACAAATATTCCCCGACAACAATAAGTATTTTATAGCCACTTGCTTATTTTGGAAAAAAAATTCATATATCACCCTTAACTTTACTTTTTATCAATTTAACCATTTACTAAATAGGAAAATCGAATACTTTTATTTAATAAAATTTGGGGTCTTACATAGTACCTTCAACTATACCTCCATTTTTAACTTAGTCATGCAAGTATTATCAAACTTGCACCAACTCCCCTAATAGTAAATCATGTGAACACATAGTTGTAAACATGTGAATTAATAGCAATTAATTACTCATTTATCCAATTAATTATCCGATTGATCAATATAACTTCCAAACATCAATTATTATCGAAATAAATGTCGATTTTTCACTAACACCAATAATCCCAACACAATGGAACTATCAATTTCATCTTTAATCAACACGAACTTATTCATCATTAATATTATAACTCACAATATTTAACAACCAGGTCGTTCCCAGGAAAGAGGGGGCTTTTCGATAAGGATTTCTCCCTATTGGTGCACAATTAGATTATCTAATCTCTCATTGACAGAACTTCTAGACATTGTCAATATTGCAAATAATAATATGAATAAATTTGTCATCTCAATTATTGATTTAATTATTTAACATATTATGCAGATGATACTGTGACAATAATTGAATCAATAATATGAGAGATATGATGCATCAATTACTGTAGCAATAATTGAGTATAACTGAGTGATTTCTCACGTATGCATCAATAATCAATATCGTGTGCTACTATGCAACCACGTGTATTACTATACTTTTATCACCGATTATTTTATGACAACTTGTTTACTTTGAAAATTTTTCACATATCACCCTTAACTTTAACCTTTTATCAATTTAACTATTTACCAAAATAGAAAAATTGAATACTTTCATTTCATAAAATTCGGGGTCTCACAGCATATTCCACCTTCAACTGCTTCGTTGTACTCCTGATCCATGATCTGAATCATTAATCTTCGATCCATATCGAATTGAGGTTGACCGCTCTGTATAGGGTAATTCAAAACTCGATGTTGGGTTCTCCCAGTTGCTGTCCAAAAAAAGAAATACATATCATCTATTTTAGCCTTTTTAGATCGGACGTCTCTTTCTACAGTATCAACATGTCGTGCGGCTTTTACCCTTGCATCCTCCATTCTCACTCGTTCAGTTATTTCTTCTTTCAGCTGATCCTTGACATTTGAATTCTCAGATTCCAGCTTTATTATCTTACACCTTGTCAAAGAGTGCTTCTATTCAAGCATCACATATCGGGTAACACAATTTTGAATTATTGCATCCCTTTGCTCCACGATCGCCTGTCGTTCTTCAGCCTGATCTTCTAACTCACGAATACGATCTTGCAGTTCTACATTTCGATCAAAAATTTCTTCTAATAAACTCTCCTCAGGTTCCTCTTCTTCTTCACTCTCAGCTGCTACCTCTGCGACTGGCTCGGGTGCAACTATTAATTCTTCACTCACCACATGGATATCTCTTCGCCTAACATCCTACAATCAAGTTTAATAACTTAATCAGTACTCCCCAAAAAAATATTATACTCCAATATTTATTCTTTAAATGAATATCCTCGATTCATCACTTAAAACTCTATATGAGTTTATCTCTTGATTTTCAAATGTCATTTTCAAATATTGCCACAAAACAAGGGTTAATTCACATGCCACATATTATCCCTATATTTTGACCGATCAATTAAATAAAAAATAAGCTTAGGTAGGTCATACTAGCGAAGGAATTACCCGTCTCTTCCCTCCTAGTTTTAGTCTCAAATCTCAGTCAGGGATTATACCCCTAAGCTTTGATACTAACTGTGACGCCCCCAAAATAGGTATACATCACCCATTCTGAGTCGCCAAATACTTGGTATAAAATTCAAGTACAACTTAATTATACAACTATCGTGTAAAAATGATAAAACATAAGCTGAGAGTTTTAACACGAATATTGTCTTCTAGACAATATCCAAACTCAAATGGAGTCCTCATTACAATTATTATCACACTATTTCACAGAATAGTGAGGACTACTAATGCAACCATCTGGACCGTCACTCCATTACCCGACTAGTCCCAGCTATATTCTCATTTCCTGAAGAGAACAATAAAAGGAAAGGGTGAGCTCAACTAGCCCAGTAAGAAATATTATGACTAAGATAATGCAGAATAAGTTATCGTTAGTCTTCAACAGTGTTAAACTGATAGAATATAATAAACAACAAGTTTAACTACAACGAAACAAACAATCCATTAGAAGAGTCAAGTAGATCATGATATGTACTATCTTCTATGATTTAAAAGTTATCATCAATTTTATCGCTGAGACTCAGCTCAATAAATTATCCATACACTATGGGCCAAGGATATTCATTATTATCACCAGTGGTCATGATCATGCCAACAACTGTCCATCAATGCACTACGGGCCAATGAGGACTTTTACCACATCATTTGTAACATTACAGGTCATGATTATACCGAATAACACTTAGTCATAATCATACCAATCAACAGTCTATCTATGCACTCCGGGCTAAAGATGACTTTCATCACAATATAAGCGTGAGGATGATGACAATGATATAAGAATTCAATTAAATGAAAGCAAAGGATAAATTTTAAAGATTTATAATTCAATTTATCCATAATTCAATAATGTCCAAATTATCAACATGATACTGCTTTGTAAAGTAAAATTCAAGAATAATATTATATCAAAAATGATTTGGACCGAAAAGATATCAATTTTTATCATGAATAGTACCCCGGGTGAATAGTACCCCGTGAATAGTACTTTCGGAATAGTACCCCGTGAATAGTACCCCGACATGAAAAGATTAAAAATTATCAAGAATGTTCAGAATAATATTTTCGTGAAAAGATACTAGATGAAGCGAAAATTTCAAGGATATTCTACTAATTTTAAGGAGTATAGAAGCAATACTTTAACAAAATGAGTATAGAATTCAGAATCTGAAACGAAATAATATTACTTACATACTATAGAGTATGGAAGAAAATATTATTTCTTACAAATATTGAACAAAAATAATATCCCTTACAATTGTTGAACGAAAATAATATTCTTACGAATATTGAACGAAGATATATAATATTCCTTACGAATATTGAACGAAAATAATATTCCTTACGAATATTGAACGAAAATAAAATTCCTTACGAATACGAAAAATAATATAGTAAGCGATATGAAATAAATAATACCTGTAAGACCCCAACTTATTATAAATAAAATCAAATTTTCTCTAAATTATTATTGTGAATAATAAGGTGTTAATTTGATATAGTGTTTTGGTTATGGGTGAAATGTGCAAATTTTGCAAAATAAGCAAGTGGTTATAAAATATTCATTGTTGTCGGGGAATATTCGTTTGGTCGTGGAATATTCTTCTTTGTGGGAATATTAATGCAATGCAGCCTGTGACCATTTGTGGGCCCCATGTGAATAGCGATTCGGATGAAGAGAAAGCAGCAAGTATGGGTTTTTATAAATAACAAACGTAATCGTTCACAGATTATCTTGTTGAAATACACGGTGGTTAAAATCTGATGTCTGGCGTGGTTGCACAGTAGTACACGGTATTACACAGTATTTTTGAATTATATATTCTTACATAAGAAGGATAACTCCGCGAACTTCGCCTCGTACTGGGACACCGTCATGTTGTTTTGTTCCAGTCTACTAAACTCCACTTCGTTCATATGATGAATACTTTCAGGAAAGTACTTATCATTGAACAGTTTCTGAAATGTCTCCCAAGACATGCTGAGTGCAGCTGGATGGGTACGTTTCACAGATTCCCACCAGTAATTTGCCTCACCACGGAACATAAAGGTGGCGAATGGAGCCTTCTGTTCCTCCGTGCATCCCAAGACATCGAATATCTTGGTAATTTGCTTGACCTAAGTTTCTTCCTTAATCGGATCCGACTTTCCCCAAAAATTTGGTGGTCCCAACTCCTTGAACGATTGGTCAGTGATAAATCAGCGTTGTTTTATCATTTCCACCCGTATTTTGTATATGAGTCTCCTAAATCGATTTTGCATGAATGCGTAAAAAGCTTCTAAACATCGCATCATTCATCGTTTGCTCGGTAGTATTGTTTACAGGAGGAATATTGCCATCCTGTTGCACGTTCTCTTGGTTGGTAATCAAAGGTCATTCCACGGTCTCATGTAGACTCCATTGTTAACATTCTCAAACTACCATTCTTAAAAGCGCCATAAAATCAGGGTTAATTAAACAAATTAACATATCACATAATATCCCTATATTATGATCGACCAACAAATAAGCTTAGGTAGGACACACTAGCGAAGGATTTACTTGTCTCTCCCTCCTAGTTCTATTCCACAGATCTCATTGGAGACCATATCCCTAAGCTTTGATACCAAGCTGTGACACCCCCAAAATAGGTATACATCACCCATTCTGATTCGCGAAATACATGGTATAGAAATAACTACATCTTTATTAATACTGATCCGTGCAAAATCTGACAACACAATAGGTTGTGAGTTTAAATAAAAATATTGTTATCAGACAATATCCACTTTGAATAAAGTCCTCATTACAATTATTGACACACTATTTTACAAAATAGTGAGGGCCTCGCTAAACAAACTATCTAGAACCATCTTTCCACACCCCGACTACTTCAGCTATGTTCTCGCTTTCACGAGAAGAAAAAATGGAACAAAAAGGAAAAGGGTGAGCTCAACTAGCCGATAAAGAATATTATGACTAAGATAATATACAACAAATAATCTTTAGTCTTAATGAGGAAAAATCGATAGAATATAATACACAACAAGTTTTAGATCAACAAGCGTATAGCGGAAACAACAATTCATTAGAAGAGTTAAGTAGAGAATGAAATCTACTATCATCTATGAATATAAAAGTCCATCATCGATATTTTTATCCTGTAACATCAATCAATATACATCTTGCATTAAATATTCATCTTTGCACTACGGGCCAAAGATATTCATTTGTATCACCAGTTGGTCATGTTCATCTCAACACCTGTTCATCTTTGCACTACGGGCCAAAGATATTCAATTATTCATCAGGTAATCATACATCTTTGAACTACAGGCCAAAGATATTCATCAAGTATCACCATTAAGGACTGAGGATGATGAAAAACATTTTAGAGAACGAATCCAGTGAGACAGAAGGACAAATATTAGGGATTCGTATTTCGGTTTATAGAAATTCAATAATACTCCATAATAACCAATTGTGAAGTAGAATTCAAAAATAAAGATCAAAACATGGATACAATCAAAGATAGTAACTATAAAAGACATCTGGGACGAAAAAGAGAAAATTTCATTTTTCGGTGAATAGTGTCGTATTCGTGATTAGTGTCGTATACGTGAATAGTAACCCCGACACAAAAAGGTAAAAATTTCACAATAAAATTTATATCAATATTTCATCATAATGATATTGAAGAAAATAATATCATTTACGAAGAAAATAAAATAATATTATTTATTCCTTCACTTCTACGCCCACCCATTTTGATCAAACAAGCCAGCCAATTCTAAATTTTTTTGGCAGCCCACATATTTAAAACAAAAGTGGGTCCCACCCAATTTTAATAAAAATTATTTTATTTTCCAAAACTTCAGTAATTCATAGAAAATAGCTCGTTTATCAGAAAAATATGAATTTTATGTCCATTCCACACGAAATCGAATTCTCTACAACTTTGTAGCTTTAAGTTTTTCCAAATTCCAAATCAAAAATATCCGAAATCCACAAACGGATGATTTTCAATACCTCATAAAATTCATAACAAATCATACGTTAATTTTAACGATTCGAAATTTGTGTACATATACTTCGACTTATATATATAACATATCCAAAAATCACAACGATCCGATGGTGGGATTAAAATTATAACTCACATGATAGAGCTTTAAGAAGAACGATTTGATCTTTTAATACCTCCGATCCAGAAAAAATCTCGATAAAACACCTCGATATTAACTCCTTCATTTATAACCACATAAATAAATCCATCATTTATATCCACATCAAATAAATATTTCTTTATCATATAAATCAATAATTAATTATTCCTAATAATATTATAGAATCTGATAATTACAACGGTGATTACCGAGGAAAAGGGGCTTTAGATAAGGATTTTTCCTTCTTGGCGTAATTAGGTGACCAAACCTCTCCTTGTGAACTTTCTAGACATTGCAATAATCTATCTAATAATATTATTCAAATAATATGAATTATTGATCTGATAATGGGAAATACTGTGCAGTGATAATTATTTGGGTGAAATGTGCAAATTTTGTAAAATAAGCAAGTGGTTATAAAATATTCATTATTGTCGGGGAATATTCGTTTGGTCGTGAAATATTCTTTATTGTTGGGGAATATTAAATGCGACAAGTAGCATCTATTTTGGGCCCCATAACGGATAACTGTCGGATGAAAAAAATGACAAGTATGGGTTTTTATAAATAACGGCGTAATCATTATCGTTAACACTGTTAAAATACCTGATGGTTAAAATATAGTAATACGCGTGGTTGCACAGTAGCACACGGTATTGCACATTATTTTTGAATTATTGATTCTTACGTAAGAAGGTACTACTCAATAATTGTTACAGTAATTATTGTTTAATATTTTATTTTATTAATTCAACAATTGTTGCGTTGATATTTTATATTATTGTTGTTTCAATAATTTTCACTGCACAGTATTTTCCATTATCAGATCAATAATTCATATTATTTGAATAATATTATTAGATAGCATTATTGGCAATGTCTAGAAAGTTCTTTCAAGAAGAGGTTTGGTCACCTAATTGCGCGCCAGTAAGGAGAAATTCTTATCGAAAAGCCCTCTCTTTCCTGGGAACTGCCTGGTTGTCATTATTGTGATTTTGTAATATTATTTGTGAATAATTAATTATTGATTTATATGATAAGGAAATATTTATTTGATGTGGATATAAATGATGGATTTATTTATGTGTTTATAAATGAAGGAGTTAATGTTGAGGTGTTTTATCACTATTTTATCGGATTGGAGGTATTAAAAGATCAAATCGGTGTTCTTAAAGCTCTATTATTTGAGTTATAATTTTAATCCGACCGTTGGATCGTTGTGATTTTTTGGATATGTTATACATATATAAGTTGAGTATATGTACACAAATTTTTAACCATTAAAAATTAACGTATGATTTGTTATGAATTTTATGAGGTATTGAAAATCATCCGTTTGTGGATTTCGGATATTTTTGGTTTGGAATTTGGAAAAACTTAAAGCTATAAAGTTGTAGAGAATTCGATTTCGTGTGGAATGGATATAAAATTCATATTTTTCTGATAAACAGGCTATTTTCTAGGAATTACTGAAGTTTCAAAAAATAAAATAAATTTTATTAAAATTGGGTGGGACCCACTTTTGTTTTAAACATGTGGGCTGCCAAAAACATTTAGAATTGGCTGGCTTGTTTGATCAAAATGGGTGGGCGTAGAAGTTAAGGAATAAATAATATTATTTTATTATTTTAGTCTCCTTTGGCGTTCTAGCATTTTCCTATAAATAGGCGCTTAGGTTAGAATTGAAAATCACACTAGAAACAAGTTTTCTTTCTCTCTATATTGTCGAGCGTATTTTTGTGAGTATTTAGATACTTTGAGAGTTGTTATTCAGTGCAAGTTCCCTTTGGCTTTATATCCGATATTCCGAACAGATGTGATATCATTTTGAGGTAAGGGATATTATTTTCTTCGTAAATGATATTATTTTCTTCAATATCATTATGTTGAAATATTGATATAAATTTTATTGTGGAGTTTCTACCTTTTTGTGTCGGGGTTACTTATTCACGATCGACCTTTATTCATTCAAAAAATGAAATTTTCTCTTTTTCGTCCCAGATGTCTTTTATGGTTACTATCTTTGATTGTATCCATGTTTTGATCTTTATTTTTGAATTCTACTTCACAAATGGTTATTATGAAGTATTATTGAATTTGGATAAACTGAAATACGAATCCCTAATATTTGTCCTTACATCCTCATTTGGATTCGTTCCCTAAAATGTTTTTCATCATCCCTAGTCCTTAATGGTGATACTTGATGAATATCTTCAGCCTGTAGTGCAAAGATGTATGATTACCTGATGAATAATTGAATATCTTTGGCCCGTAGTGCAAAGATGAACAGGTGTTGAGATAAACATGACCAACTGGTGATACAAATGAATATCTTTGGCCCATAGTGCAAAGATGAATATTTGATGCAAGATGTATATTGATTGATGTTACAGGGATAAAATATTGATGATGGACTTTTATATTCATAGATGATAGTAGATTTTATTCTCTACTTAACTCTTCTAATGAATTGTTGTTTCATTGCAGCTTGTTGATCTAATACTTGTTGCTCATTATATTCTATCGATTTTTCCTCGTTGAAGACTAAGAATAATTTGTTGTATATTATCTTAGTCATAATATTCTTTACTGGGCTAGTTGAGCTCACCCTTTTCCTTTTTGTTCCATTTTTCTTCTGAGGAAGCGAAAACATAGCGGGAAGTAGTCGGGGTGTGGAATGATGGTTCTAGACAGTTATTTAGTAGTACTCATTATTTTGTAAAATAGTGTGTCAATAATTGTAATGAGGACTTTATCTGGGTGTGGATATTGTCTAGACGACGATATTTGTATTTAAACTCACAGTTATTGTGTTGTCGTATTTTGCACGATAATTGTATTAATAAAGATGTAGTTATTTCTGTACCATATATTTGGTGACTCAGAATGGGTGATGTATACCTATTTTGGGGGCGTCACAATACCTCTTACCTTAAAAGGAGAGCAATTTCGACTGGTATAACGGAGATATTCTTGAAAAAAAAATTCACTGTTTTCTACATTCAAAGCTTCCTTAAACTCTAAAGAAATACGCTCAATATTATAGAAGAAGAATTCTCTGATTCTGGTGTGATTTTCATTTCTAAGCTGAGCATCATATTTATAGGAGAATGGCAGGATACTATTTGAAAAGAAAATCACGGGTGAACAGTAACATACTCACGGGCGTCGAATCCTTCGGCTGAAATTCTAAAAAATTTCATTTACTATGCAACACTATGCAATAAAATATAATATGTTCTATTTTTCATAAAAAAAACTTATTATAATATATATATATATATGTATATATAATAATAATAATAATAATAATAATAATAATACTCCTCCCAGCAAGACACCTCCCCCCCCTTTTCTTTTCTTATATATATATATATATATATATATATATATATATAATACAAAACTGAGATAACTTTCTACCTATAATTTTAAAAATGAGTAAGCGGGGGTCCATATAATAAACCAAATTTATAACAAATACTTCATAAAAATTCCCTCAATTTGTCTCAATTCACATAACTTCACAAAACACATTTTTAATAACATTCATCATTAATATTATAACTTGCAATATTAACAAACAGATCATTCCTAGGAAAGAGGGGCTTTCCGATAAGGATTTTTCCCTATTGGCGCACAATTAGGTGACCAAACCCCTTTCCTCGACAGAACTTTCTAGACATCGTCAATAATGCACATAATAATATGAATAACTTTGTCGTCTCAATTATTGATTTAATAATAAAAAATATTGTGACAATAATTGAATTAATAACGTGAGATACTATGCAGCAATTATTGTGGCAATAATTGAACAAAATTGAGTGACTTCTCACGTAAGCATCAACAATCAATACCGTGTGTTACTATATAACCACGCGTATTACTGTACTTTTATCATCGGGTATTTCAACAGTTAACGGTAAAACTTTCGCTATTAATTTTATAAAAAGTGATTTCTGTAAGACCCCAACTTTTTATAAATAAAATCGAATTTCCTCTAATTATTATTTTTGAATAATAATGTGTTAAGTTGATATAATGATTTAGTTAAGGGTGAAATGTGCAAATTTTACAAAATAAGCAAGTGGTTATAAAATAATCTTTGTCATTTGGGAATATTAAATGCATTTGCCTGACAAGTTAAACCATTTTTGGGCCCCATAAAAGAATAAGCGTCGTATGAAGAAAATGACAAGTTTGAGTTTTTATAAATACTTGGCGTAATTATTCTGAATTAACAACTTTGTTGGATTACGATGGTTAAAATATAGTATTACACATTGGTTGCAGATAAAGAAGACACACGTATTGCATGATATTTTGAATTATTGATTCTTACGTGAAGGCACTACTCAATAATTATTACGATAATTCTTTGTGCAATATTTTATTTTATTGATTCAATAATAGCTACGTTGATATTTTATATTATTGTTATTTCAATAATTGTCATCGCACAATATTTCTCATTATCGGATCAATAATTCATATTATTTGAATAATATTATTAGAGATAGCATTATTGACAATGTCTAGAAAGTTCTCACAAGGAGAGGTTTGGTCACCTAATTCATGCGCCAAGATGAGAGAAATCCTTATCGGAAAAGCCCCCTTTCTGAAACTACTTTGATTGTCATTATTGTGATTTTGTAATATTATTTGTGAATAATTATTTATTGATTTATATGAGAAGGAAATATTTGTTTTATGTGGATATAAATGAAGGAATTTTAGCATGAAATAATTGTTGAAAGTTTGGCATATTTTTATGAAATTACAATTATTTCTCACGATAAAATATTCATTCAAATATATTATAATTGTTTTTTTTTTAAAAAGAGGTTATTATATATATATATATATATATATATATATATATATATATATATATATATAAACATGTGATAAAAGGAGCAGAGTTTGTGGGCAAATTGTAAACGGATTCTTATTTTCAAAAGTAATGCAGTAGCTGTTTTTTTTGTTCAAGGATGGTGTATTCTGTATATGTTTTTCCTAAGTGGGTTGGTGGATGCTTACTTGTTTTCTAAAGGGTGGGTCCTCAACCAATAAGATTTAAGGAAAAATTAGGCATGAAGGAAATATGAGAAAGTTAGGCACGGAGGAAAAGAAAAAAAGAAGGAAAAGTTAGGCAGGTTACTCCATCCATTGCTATGAATAGGGGGTAATCCCTCCTTCCTCAACACACCACTTTCAAATCAGAAATTCTTATTCTAAAGTATTGTGAGTATTTTCTTGAGTATAAGAATACTTTGAGCGTAATTTTTCTACAAGATTTTCTCAGAATAATATCTGATATTCCAGTCAAATCCAGCTTCTACTAAGGTAAAGGATATTATTTTATTGCAATACTCGTGAGAAATATTATTTTCTTTCATACTCCATATTACGTAAGCAAAATTATTTCATCTCGTATTCCTAAATTTGAACTCACTATGGTAAGTATTGCTTCTATAATTCCTGAAATGATTAAAAATTTCGCTTCATCTAATATCATTTCATAGGAATATTGGTCTGAACTTTTTAATCAAATTTGGAACTTTTCATGGTCGAAGTAATTGTTCATAGTTACTATTCACTTGCATCGTTTGTTCTTCTGCATCATTCACGAGCCATCGTTCACGGGTAATGTTCACGCGATTCGTTCACTGAGTCTTTTTCACAAAAGAATTTTTTTTTCCTTTCAAGTTATCTGTTGTAACCCTTATTCTTAAATTTGAATCCATGTTTTGATCTTCACTATGGTTTATTATGGAGCGTTTTTGAACTTGGTTAATCTAAAGTACGAATCCCTAATCTTTGTTCTTCTATCTCACTGGATTCGTTCTCTAAAATATTTTTTATCATCCTCAGTCTTTAATGGTGATACTTGTTGAATATCTTTAGTCTGTAGTGCAAAGATGAATGATTACCTGATGAATATCTTTGGCCATTGTGCAAAGATGAACATGTGTTGAGATGAACATGACCAACTGGTGATACAAATGAATATCTTTGGCCCATAGTGCAAAGATGAATATTTGATGCAAGATGTATATTGATTGATGTTACAGGGATAAAATATTTATGATGGACTTATAAAGTCATAGATGATAGTTGTTTTCATTCTCTACTTAACTCTTCTAATGAATTGTTATTTCCGCTGCGAATATTGATCTAAAACTTGTTGTCCATTATATTTTATCTAATTTGTTGAAGGCTAACGATAATTTGTTGTTCATTATCTTAGTCATAATATTCTTTACTAGGCTAGTTGAGCTCACCCTTTTCCTTTTTGTTCCATTTTTCTTCTCAGGAGGTGAGAATATAGCGAGAACGAAATGGGTAAAGAGTGATGGTCCACACGATTGTTTTAGCAGTCATCACTATTTTTGTAAAATAGTGTATCAATAAATGTAATGAGAACTTATTTGAATGTAGATATTGTCTAGAAGACAATATTTGTATTTAAACTCACAGCATGTGTGTTATCGTATTTTGCACGACAATTGTAATAATAAAAGTTGTAGTTATTTCTGTACCATGTATTTGGCGACTCAGAATGGGTGATGTATATGTAAGACCCCAACTTATTATTAAATGAAATTAAAATTCCTCTATTTATTATTTTGAAATAGTAAGGGTTGATTTGATTAATGTTGTTAGTTATGGGTAAAATGCACAAATATTTCAAATAAGCAAGTAGTTATAAAATATTCATTGTTGTCGGGGAATATTCATTTGGTCGTGGAATATTAAATGACAATAAAGCGACCTTAATGTGGGGCCCATAACGAAAAGCGATTGGATGAAGAAAAGCGACAAGTATAAGTTGTTTATAAATAGCAGCGTAGTTATTCACAGATTAATCTGATTGGAATATTCCGGTGGTTAAAACACAAGTTATTACCTGCAGTATTGCACCAATTATTGATTCTTACGTAAGAAGACACTACTCAATAATTGTTACAGTAATTACTGTTCAATATTTTATTTTATTGATTCAATAATTGCTACGTTAATATTTTATATTATTGTTGTTTCAATAATTGTCACTGCACAATATTTTCCTTTATCAAATCAATAATTCATATTATTTGAATAATATTATTAGATAGCATTATTGGCAATGTCTAGAAAGTTCTATCTAAGGAGAGGTTTGGTCACCTAATTGCACGCCAGTAAAGAGAAATCCTTATTAGAAAGCCCCATCTTTCCTGGGAACGACCTGGTTGTCAGTATTGTGATTCTGTAATATTATTTGTAGATAATTAATTATTGATTATTATGATAAGGAAAATATTCATTTTATGTGGATATAGATGGAATTTTCTTTAATGTGACAACTATTAAAAATTGATATTTTATCTTTTCCGATAAAATAATTCATTTAAATATATTATTATATTTTAATAATATAATAATGGTGATATTTTTACAATGAATGTGGGATATATGAATAAATGAGGAGGAATAGTATTTTTGTTACAAAAAAATATTAAAAACATGTTAAACATGTTTGTGGACCCCATTTCTTGACTGAAATTTGATTATAACTTTATAAAATCTATTTGTATGTGGATTTGGTCGATTTGCTTAGAATTTGGAAAAACTTTCTTCTGCAAAGTTGTAGAGAACTGAATTTCCTATGGAATGGATATAAAATTTGAATTTTTCTGATAAAATGGCTATTTATTATGAATTGTTGAAGTTCCGAAGTTCCAGAATAATTGATTTTTGAAGTTTTAATTATTTTTTTAAAGAAAAATGTTTTTGGTGAGTTGAGTGGGTCTCGCATGTGATATAAATGAGCTAAATTCAGTTGGTCTAAGGTGGGCTCGAATTTTTATAATTATATTATTATTTTATTAAATTTTTTGCTTTGGTGTTCTAAGCAATTTCCTATAAATAGGGTGCTTAGGTTAGAATTGAAAATCACACCAGAAACTAAAGATTTCTCTCTCTATATTATCGAGCGAATTCTTATGAGTATTTTGATACTTTGAGTGTTGCTATACGGTACAAGTTCCCTTCAGCACTATATCCAGTATTCTAGTCAGAAGTACTGTCTTTTCGAGGTAAGGAATGCTATTTTTTTTAAATGATATTATTTCTTCTAATATCATTATGCCGGAATATTGGTAAGATTTTTCTTGTGAAATTCTTATCTTTTAGTGTCGGGGTTACTATTCACGTATACGACACTATTCATAGAAAAATTAAATTTTTGTTTTTTGTCCAAAATATCTATTATGGATACTAGCTTTGATTGTATCCATGTTTTGATCATTCTTGAATTTTACTCCATTATGATTATTTATGAAGTATTTTTGAACTTGGATTGTTTAAAGTACGAATCCTTAATATTTGTTCTTTTGTTTCATTGGATTCGTTTTCTTTAAAATATTTTTCATCATCCTCAGTCCTAAATGATGATATTACTGAATATATTTGGCCTGTAGTGCAAAGATGAATAAATTTTTGATGAATATCTTTGGCCCGTAGTGCAAAGATGAACAGGTGTTGAGATGAACATGACCAATTGATGAATATCTTTGGCCTGTAGTGAAAAGATGAATATTTGATTCAAGATGAATATTGATTGATGTTACAGGGATAAAATATTGATTGTAGGACCCCAACTTTTATGAATAAAAATGAATTTTCTATAAATATCATTTTTGAATATTATGAAATGAATTTGTTATAATGTTATAGTTGTGGGTAATATTTATAAATTTTACAAAGTACGCAAGTTGTTATATAATATTCAATTGGTCGGGGAATATTCGTTTTAACAAGAAATATTAAATACGACAAGACAATCATTAGTGGACACCACAATGAAATTATCATTCGGATTGAGAAAACGATAAAAATATTTTATTGAAAATAACGACGGAAGTTTTACCGTTGATACTGTTGAACTACTCGGTAGTAAAAGTACAGTAATACGCGTGGTTGCATAGTAGCACACGATATTGATTATTAATGCTTATGTGAGAAGTCACTTAGTTTTATTCAATTATTGTCAATATTTTGTATGTTATTAAATCAATAATTGAGATGACGAAGTTGTTAATATTATTATTTGCATTATTAACGATGTCTAGAAGTTTTGCCAAAGAGAGGTTTGATCACCTAATTGTGCGCCAATAGGGAGAAATCCTTATTGGAAAGCCCCCTCTTTCCTGGGAACGACCTAGTCGATTAATATTGTGAATTATAATAATGATGATAAATGTTGTTAAAAATATTGAGGGGATTTTTATGGCGCATTAAAATTATGCTTATTTTATGGACTCTCATTTACCCATTTTTCAAAATAATCAGTAAAAAGTTTTCATTATAAGAGGTGGAGCCCATATATGATGATGACATATGGGGCCCACATGTTTATGACTTTGGGGGAGGTTGGCTGAGAATTTGATTCACGGGTTGTTGGATTATATATATATATATATATATATATATATATATATATATGTTATATTAATTTTGTTTTATATATATATATATATATATAAGTATTATATATATATATATATTGAAAGGTTGGCAAGTGGATTCACTGGAGGCATCCCGTGATTTTCTTAAATATATATATATATATATATATATATATATTATATTTTATTTAAAAGATTTTGCTTTAAATATGGACCGTCTGATTAAAAGTAAATCAATCTGGACCGTTCATGAATTAGTTACTATGCATTCCATTCTTCTATAAATAGAAGCTCATTCCTTCATTATTTCTTACGAATTCATTGAAACTCTAGAGAGAGAAACTATAGAGAGAAAGAAGAAAAGTGTTCTGCTACTTCACCACTTCTATATCAAGTTTCTTTTACGGTAAGGGGTATTATTTCTTTTGTATTCATGAAGAGAACTTTTGTTATTCCATTCTTCATTATTACATTTGGACATCATCATGCATGCATGCGTTTTACGCAGGACTGGTTAAATCTTTATTATTCTGTTGGAATATCACATGCATGCATGCGTTTTGGGATTCGGTTAAAATCTTTATTATTCTCTGTTGAATATCCGTCATGCATGCGTTTTACGTCGGACTGATTACATTATTTATTATTATGTTAGAATAACTTTCGCCCATGCTAAGTACCGCATACATGGTGATTTCATTGTTATTCCATTCTTTATTATTCTCGTTAGAACATCCCGCTTAAGTTGCATATTACACGACTGGTTTCGTTATTTATCATTCTATTGGAATAACATACATCAAGTACCGCATGCATGGTGATTTCTTTTGTTATTCCATTCTTTATTATACTCGGTTGGTTAAAGTTTTGACTTCTATACTCCATGAAATTAGTGGAATATCCTTGATATTTGCGCTTCATCCAAAGATCTTTTCGTGGAAATATTCTTCTGAGCATTCTTGAATTTTACTCTACAAAGAAGTATCATGTTGACAATTTTGACGTTATTAGTTCCTGAATAAATTAATTCTTGAACTTGTTTTATTGAATTCTTATATCATTGTCATTATCCTCATATTTATATTTTGTTGAAAGTCATCTGTGGCCTGTAGTGCATAGATGAACTTGGTATGATTATGACCGAGGATTATTCTACGTAATCATTAGTAGTAATGTTACAAATGAAGTGATAAAAGTCCTCATTGGCCCGTAGTGCATTGATGGACGGTTGTTGGTATGATCATGACCATTGATGAATACACGAATATCCTTGCCCGTGAGTGCATGGATAATTTGTAGTTGTGATACTTATGAATATCCTTGGTCGTAGTGCGGGGATGAGGTGGATTATTTATTGTCGAGTCCCAACGATAAAAGTGATGAAAAACCTTTTAAATCATAAAAGATAGTAGATTTTATTCTCTACTTGACTCTTTTAATGGATTGCATGTTCCGTTGCAGTTAAACTTGATGTATATTGTATTTTATCAATTTAACATTGTTGGAGACTAATGATAATTTATCGCTGCGTTATCTTAGTCATAATATTTCTTCTTTGGGCTAGTTGAGCTCACCCTTTCTTTCATTGTTCTCTTCAGGAAATGAGAACGTAGCCGGGGCTAGTCGGGGAACGGAGTGATGGTCCGAGATGGTGTCTTAGTAATCCTCACTATTCTGTTAGATAGTGTGTTAATAAATGTAATGAGGACTAAATTGAGTGTGGATATTGTCTAGATGACAATATTTGTATTAAAACTCACAGCATGTATTTTGTCGTATTTTACACGACTGTTGTATAATTAAGTTGTATTTGAATTTTGTACCATGTATTTGGCAACTTGGGTGATGTATACCTATTTTGGGGGCGTCACATTGATGATGGACTTTTAAATTCATAGATTATAGTAGATTTCATTCTCTACGTAACTCATCTATGAATTATTATTTCTGCTGCAAATATTAATCTGAAACTTGTTGTCTATTGTATTTTATCAGATTTTTCCCTGTTGAAGATTAACGATAATTTGTTCTATATTATCTTAGTCATAATATTCTTTACTGGGCTAGTTGAGCTCACCCTTTTCCTTTTTGTTCCATTTTTCTTCTCAGGAGGCGAGAATGTAGCGAGTTCTAGTCGGGGTGTGGAATGATGGTTCTAGAGAGTTGTTTTAGTAGTCCTCACCATTTTTGTAAAATAATGTATCAATAATTGTAATGAGGACTTATTTGAGTGTGGATATTGTCTAGATGATAATATTTGTATTTAAACTCACAGTTTATGTGTTGTCGTATTTCGCACGACAATTGTATTAATAAAGTTGTAGTTATTTTTGTGCCATGTATTTTGGCGACTCAGAATGGGTGTTGTATACCTATTTTGGGGGCGTCATAGTATACCTATTTTGGGGGCGTCACAATTTCTGTCGTTTTCTAACTCCGACAATAATTCCATTGTGGGGTCCACCAATGATTGTGCTGTCGTACGAATATTCCCTAATAAAACTAATATTTCACGACCAATCAAATATTTTATGACAATTTGCTTACTTTGAAAAATTTATAAATATTATCCACAGCTATAACATCATATAAAATCCAAACCTTATTATTCAAAAAAAATATTTTGAGAAAATTAAATCTTTATTCATAAAAGTTGGGGTCTTACAGAAGGTGATAATAATAAAGAATGCAGAGATTTGACATCAATTAGGGATAATGAAATAGAGTTAACTGATTAAATTTATGTGGATAGTTCTGTGGAAGAATCAACTGAGGATGAAGAGGATGATGAAATAGGGGAGAATGATGAGGATGATCAGACTGGGGGGACTGAGAGTGATGAATTTGGGGAGGGGTAGATAGTGATCAGATTGGGGGAACTGAGGATGGGGCAGAGGGTAATCAAACTAGGGGGACTGAGGATGGGGAAACTAACAAAAGGAAGGTAAAACAAAGGGAAGGGAAGGGTGCAACTGCCACACAGAAAGGCAATTGAAAAGGTTCTGAAAAAGGAAAAAGATTTTCCACTAACAAAGGGAAGGGAAAACAAACTGCAGAAACCTAAACTTCACAAGAAGAACCACATGAACCAGGATTTTCATCCTTCGACTATGATGACTCTGATGTGGAAAGTATGCCTAGGGTTGATTAGTTTGATCCTAAACCACCTGAACAAGAACATAACGGGTATCTAGATTTTAGGGAAGGTGTCATAGAGGATCTTGAGTCTGAGTTGGGAATGACATTTACCAATGTCACTGAATTAAGAGCAGCAATCAGAAATCATGGCATCAAACAAGGAAGGAATGTGTATTTCAAGAAGAACTTGTCAAATAAGATCCAAGCAAGGTGTGTGGAGCCATGTATATGGTAATTTTATGCTGCAAAGGTGTAAAGAGAGCTCACATTTAAAATCACTAGGTTACAAAAAGTGCATACTTGTTGTAGAGAGTGGGATAATTATTGTATAAATGCATCATGGATTGCCAAAAAAATATGAAGATGATCTTCAGATGAATCCAAACTACGGATTAGATCAGTTTAATACTATAGTAGTTAAAGATTTGGATATTGGGGTATCAAGGAGCCTAACATATAAAGCTAAGAAAAGAGCAATGAAAAACATTAAAGGGAGTGTTAAGGAGGAGTATGGATTAGTTTTGGACTATACTACAGAGCTTAGCAGAGTTATGCCTGGGAGTAATTGTGTCTGAAATTGAGCAGAACAAGATCAGGGACAGGACTTATGTAAATTTTTGAGACTTTATGTCTGTCTGCAGCCACTAAAAGAAGGATTTAATTTGGGATGTAGACCAATGGTGGGGCTTGATGGTTGTTTTCTCAAAGGACCATATAGGGGTTAGTTATTAATTACAGTTGGTGTTGACCCTAACAATGGGATGTGGCCAGTTGTTTGGGCCATTGTTGAATCTTAGAACACTCAGTCTTGGGTATGGTTTATGAACTTGCTTGTGGAAGATCTCGGGATTGCAAATGATGGAGGCTGGATATTCATTTCAAATAAACAAAAGGTATAAACATCTGTCCATTTATATATATATTATTCCATCAATTATTACATTTATTGAATCTTTCAACTAAATTACCTATTTTGTCCCTAGGGTTTAATTAGTGATTTAGAAGTTGTGGTCCTAGCTGCTGAATACATACCTTGTGTCATGCATCTATAGACACTCGAAAATTTTGTTTTCCTTTTGCTAAATACGCTGGAGGGAAAAAATGTCTTTTTCACACTCCATAGATAACCCTGGAAGACCACAATATCAAATCTAACCACGGAGACATCCCCATGGAACATTAAATTAACCTTGTCGATCAACCCTAAGGAAAAAAAAGTTGGCAGCAATCAAAACCTGGAAGTCTAAATCATCAAGACAAACCCCGGTGACAACACCGGGAGATCAAATCAAATTCTGGCCACAACCCCGGGAAATATTCAAATCAACTTCAGAAACAACCCTAAATACAGACAGGAAGCACTAGCAGTCAAACCTTAGAGATAACCCCGAGGAAGACAAATACCGCCATGTCAATCCCGAAACCAACTCAGAGGGGTAAAATAGTAATTTTTCCAACTCAACATCAAATCGAGTCAAATCATTGCCATGAAGGTCATTCAAAACCATAACGTCAATCCCGAGTGAAAATAGCGCAAGACAGCTCAACGGACTGACTGTGAAGAGTTGAAGATCTGGTTATAGACCCTTCTTCCTAAATTCAAAAAAGGTCAAATCC
This sequence comes from Panax quinquefolius, assembly GCA_020205615.1. NCBI lineage: Eukaryota > Viridiplantae > Streptophyta > Magnoliopsida > Apiales > Araliaceae > Panax > Panax quinquefolius. The sequence continues at coordinate 89,179 of JAINUW010000310.1, forward strand.
CATGTTATTGTGTAGCTCTTGGAAAGGTCTTTCCGGAAAGGTATAGCACGCCTCCATCGAATTCCTGGATTGAAAGTTATGAATGTTCGAGCAGATGGCGCATTGGTCTGAGTGCACGTACTTTGAGACAACTGGACCCACGGGGTCGGGCCCAACCGGGTCAGCTGCAGGTAGACCCACGACTATTTTGGTCTAAAAATAGACCCCCCATCAGCCATTTTAAAAAGAGAAAAAATAAGAAAAAGAGGGAATTATTCCCATTTCAGTTCTTAACCCCTCTTACATTGTTCCAAACTTCGATATTCTTCTTTGTAAACACTTGTATACATTTATATTACAACATATCAAGTTTTAACCCGTGAAAACTGAGTTTTCAAGCTTCAAAAGTAGTTTAAATCCTTCCTCGCTACACACTGTAAGATCTTTTCCGATCCGAAACTTTTATCTACTTTAATATATATATATATATATATATATATATATATATATATATATATATATGAATTATATATTAGTTAGTTGTGTCTGGATCGTCAATCCGTGACTTTTTCCAGGCACTACTAATCGGTATAAATATACATATACATATATATATGTTAACTGTTTACTACAATTCAATATCATTTTTCACTGTTCATTCAATGTAAAGCTGTAATGTTTAAAATCTGTGGACTAGATTTATCTAAATATAGCCATATCTAACTTTTAATCGGTTCAAAAGTTATAAAACTCGAACCGTTGAGCTAGAATGGCTAAGATTTATTTAAATCTATTTTTCTTTCTAAGTTTTGTAAATATTAAGCAACCGCGCGACCCTAGATCTGTATCTAGAGGAAGTTGGAAGCTTTGGCTATGCGCATACAATTTGGCTACGCGCATGCAAGGATTTAACTGATGAATCCTTTATTTTGAGACGTTTAGATTAAATATCTGTTTTATTTCAGTTTATTTGTTACGAAGACTATTCATATGATATTATGTGAGCCTAGGAGCCACGGGATCTAAGATCCAGCTGATGGATCTAGATCTGGTTCCCATGATGGACCCTTTTCAGTTGTACAACTAGCTTGCAAATCATATGTGTGGTTCTCGGACATAATTTGATGGCTTTCATGCCCATAAGGAGCCCGACACTTATATGTATATTATTTTGTCGAAGATGCTTCGCATCTCAAGAATAAAATCAAAATAGGCCGAATACAAAATAAAATGGAAGTATCAAATGCCTCAATTACTATGTGAGCATAAGGGTTTGAAAACCTATTTTCAAAACATCATTTTATATGTCTTGTATTAAGATTGAACTTTTATAGAAGTCAAACCCTTTGTATATAGGTGCAAAAGAGGTATAACACTACTTCCAAATAAAGCACTTAGGCCCAATTAACTACAACACACACACACACACACACACACACACACATTTCAAATAAATTAGGGAATTGAAAAGACGCGGTAATTTTGTTTTCACGGAAGTCGGGTAGTGCCTAACACCTCCCCCCTGCTTAAGTAAGTCCCTGAACTCTATGAATCTCGGTTTTCAAGGCATGTTAAACAGAGTCCAATAATTGGGCCTTTTTGCAAAGCTTTTCATAAACCCTATTGAGTTGGTACAACTATTTCACTCCTACCAACTTGCGGCTCTGTAAAAATTTATATTTTCAAATCGTCAATATTTCATGTTGACCTCTTTTGTCAATTTCACCCTTTCAAACCAAATTCGAACCACATAGAAAACATAAAAGGGTAAGAAATATTTAAAAGAGGAATTCTAAAAGAGAATTTTTTTTTCCCGACGTCGACAGAATTTATATAGAAACTTTTGGCAAAAACATAAAGGTTCTGGATTAAGAAAATTGGTTTGGAATGCTGCCAAAGTTACAAACCCTTATGTCTTTCAAAAGGAAATGAAGGTGTTAAGAAAAGAAGATAAGAGTACATATGAATGGTTAGCTCTTAAGCCTCCTGCTCAATGGAGTAGGTCTCATTTTCAGACCATATGCAAAAGTGACATGTATGTCAATAACCATTGTGAGGTATTTAATAGCAAAATTCTTAAGGCTAGAGTGAAACCAGTAATAGGGTGTTTAGAAGGACTTAGATTATATTTCATGAATAGGATTGTTAAAAGGAGGGACATGATGTTGAAACATAATGGTGTATTATGCCTTAGAATAGCCAAAAAAGTAGAAAAATGGAAAGGTCAATGTGGGGGTAGATTGCCATTGTGGTCAGGTGGAGGTGGGAGGTTTACACTGACTATGACTTCTGGGGGTCATTCATTTATGGTGGATTTGGGGAGAAAAACATTTACTTGTAGGAGGTGGGACTTGTTTGGAATACCTTGTGCTCACGTTGAATCATGCATTAACAAAATAAGACATGATCCATACATATATGTACATGAGTGTTTAACCAAGGACATGTATCTAAAGGTTTACCGTCACAACATTGAGCCTATAAGGCACAGATTTGAGTGGGATCCTACTGGGATTGAGCCAACTTTGCCACCATTTAAACATAATCATGTAGGCAGGCCTAAAGTTGTTAGGAGGAAAAGTACTGATATACCAGATTCAAATCCAGAAGGTACAAGTTTGAAGAGGAAAGGAACATTATTGAAATGTGGATTTTGCAAGGAATGAGGTCATAATTCAAGAAGGTGTCCTCAATTAAGTTAAGTGTATGTTTCTATTTGTGTTTTTTCAAGATCCTATATTGGGTTTAATACATTTAATTAATTAATCACTTTAATTTGTCTGTTTTCAAAAACTCAATAAGCAGCTAGATGTGATTTCACAATCTTCTCAGGCTCCACAAAGTCAATCCTCTCAACCTCCTCCAAAGGCTAAGAGGGCTAGGAAGGTTCAAAAGAATTCCCAAGATGCAACACAAGAGTCTACAATGCAGCCAGATGGAATGAATGTTGATCAAGAGCAAGCAGGAGGTGGAATGAATGTTGAAAAAGAGCAAGCAAGAGGTGGAATTCATGTTGATCAAGAGCAAATAGAAGGTTCTACAAAGTGGCAAGGTGGAATCCATTATGAGGGTAACCAAAGCAAGGACTCAAATGATATATTATAACCCAAAGACTACACATGGAAGGGAAAATAATGTACAACACTAAGAGACCTAGAAGCTACAGCAAGATCCAAAAGAGAGAAGATCTAGTTTAGGAAACCAAATAGTGGAGGGCCTACTGCAGATAAATAGTGTCGGGATGAGATTTTTTGAATCTTTTTGTTCTTTTTTGGGGTATATAAAATTATAGTTTTATGAATGCATTTGATATATGTATATTGCCTAGGGCTAAGAAGGTGTGGTTGGGATTGCAAGTAGATGTGTATGATGCTTTTTGTTAATAGGCATGTTAAGTCAATTATTTTGAATTGTCTCTGCTTTGTGACATGTACTAGGAATTAATTACTTAATTGAATGGCAATAGCAGTTTTGAATTGCCTCTAATTTGAATTGCCTTAGCTTTTTGTTATTTGAATGGAAATAGCAGCTTATAGCATTAATTCAAGGCTTAATTGAATGGCAATAACAACTTTTTGTTAATTGAATGGCAATAACAACTTTTTGTTACTTTGTGAAATGCCTCTAGTTTGTGCATTAATGCAGGGCTTGCTATTATAGCAGTATGGTTGGTGTGCAAGTGATGTGCACCAGATATTATAACTTGCACACCAACCAGTTTATACCATATATCATAAACAAGTTGTAAACTTGCACCAATTTACATATAAAACATAAAAACTTCAACAAGTTTACATCATCTTCATTCAAAGAAATTGCCCATAAATTATAACCAATAAATTTCCCACAAAAGCTGCCCAACAATTACATTCTATATTGCTCCTAATTTCTACCACTATATTGTTATTCCTTACAATCCCAAAAATTACATTCCCAATAATTGCCCACAAAAACTGCCTTATTTAGTCAGAATACTACCAATACATTCAGCGTAGTTTCAATACATACATAGCCTAGAAATTTACTTGTGGGGAATTTCATCTTTTGTTGAGATGAACATGAAATAACAAATCACAACACAAGTTGCAGTCAACAGACCCTTTGCAATCTTTACCCTAATTCTTTACTCCTTCAGTTCATTTTTCAGAACTTTGATTTCAACATCCAAATTCTCTAATCTTCTAATTAATCCAGGTATTACTTCCCTTGAACGCTCACGCATTGAAGGATAAACCCAAGCGAAGAAATTACAACCACCGTGCCCATCTTCACACCATCCTGGACAACTAAGGAATCTTCTACCAGCATTGTTTGAGTTTCTCCGAATCGTCTTCATCATTGATATCTTCATGCACCAATGTTGACTTGTTAATATTCTAACCTTGTTATTTTGATGATGACTTGATATTTTGTACTAATTTGTTTATTATGAAATTTTAGGAAGTTGATGAAAGGATCATTGTTGAAAGACTTTGAAGATTTGAGCCCTAAGAAAATTATGTAAGGTCATTGCAAATACTTAATTTTTCAATACAAGGCTCTAGGACATTTTATGTGTGCATTAAAATGTGATTAATATTTTGTGCATGCCTAAGAATTTTTATATATTATGCTAATTGGTATTATATGACCAATTGTAGATGGTTAGTATTTATATATTATGCATGCTTAAAAATTGAAATAAAATGATAATTGTTGTCCGAATTAATTGATGTCATGTGTTAGAAGATTTTATGAGAATTCTGATACTATATACATGTGCATCAGTTTTGTTAGAAACTTAAAATTTATTTAGCTTGTGGCGGCAGAGATGTGATCATTATCTATTAGTGGATTAAATGCATAAATCTTAGAAATATAAAATAATGATTATATTGAAAAGAATTTGATGTCTCTTAGTTGGCACTTTGCAAGAATTACGGAACTAACACTCTGTTAAGTGTTTTATTTTTAAAAGAATATTGTGATATGTTAGTGGGTTATCTCCTTAAGTGGATTATGCTTGATAAATTCAATTATATAAGGAACGGAGATATACACGGATATTTGTTTTTAACTGATATAATTTTGAGTGCCTAAGTGATATACACCGTTTGAATTATACTGATCTTTTCTATTTTGTTCCTAACGGAAATATAATTGGAGCGTTACTTATCTTCTTAAGAAAATTTGTTGGCAACATAAAATTTTCATGTAACAGATCTTTATGAGTAACGGTAACAATTGGGTTATAAAAGAAGTATAAGTGAAACAACATAACACTAAAATTAAACTTTGCACTTATATACTTGAAAAGCCATTCAATGGGTTAAATGCAAAGTCGACCACTGAACGTTTATGATATTTGGGTATTGAGCCCCTTTCTTCCGGTCAATGCAAACTGAGCCCTTTTCTATTCAAAAATTTGGACTTTGAACCCCAGGCGCCACATGTGCGTTGACCTGCTGACATGGCACACGTGGCGCCTACATGACAGATTTGACATGGTATTTTATATTTTAATTTTACATGTGAGCATTGCTGACGTGGCATCTTTTGAATTTTTTCCAAAAACTTGCCTTTGCCAAGACTCAAACTCCCAACCTCACCTTCGAAACTTTAGTCATATAATCGCTGGAGCAACACATGTCTATTGTTAATATTTTGCAAGAATTAATATTTATCTTAAAACATAGATTTCCCCCATATATTCTTTTCTTTTCCTTCACTACAATTTAATTTTTGAAGTTTAAATTAATTTGAATTTATTTAATTTTAATTAATATAATAATTATAATTATATAATATATAATAAAAATTATTAATCATAAAATTTATTTAATTTTAAATTTTTATGAATTATATTAATAATATAAAGTTATTTGACTTTAAAATTAAGTCAAATTGTATATATATATATATATATATATATATATATATCAATAATTAAAATTGATCCGGAGTATATACTTATTGTTATTACAAGAATAAAAGGTGTGGCATGACGTGATTAATTAGTTACTACTAAATAATTTGGCAGGTGCTACATACGTAGTATAAGATCAAATCTATATATCATCATATAGGGGTGAGCATGGTACGATTTAAGCTTTTATAAATGTTATTATTATTATTATTATTATTATTATTATTATTGTTGTTGTTGTTGTTGTTGTTGTTGTTGTTGTTGTTGTTGTTGTTGTTGTTGTTATTATTATTATTATTATTATTATTATTAATATTATTATCATTGTTGTTGTTATTATTATTATTATTATTATTATTATTATTATTATTATTATTATTATTATTATTATTATTGTTATTATTATTATTATTATTATTATTATTATTATTAGTACTACAAATATAAGTATTAACTATTATTATTAATGGTACGTAATGAAGGAGATGAAAGGAATATATAGGGGAAATCTCATGTTTTGATATAAATATTAATTTTTGCAAGATTTTAACAATAGACATGTGTTGCTCCAGCGGTCATATGACTAGAGTTTCAAAGGTTAGGTTGTGAGTTCAAATTTGGGCAAAAGAAAGTTTTTGGAAAAAATTCAAAAGATGTCACGTCAACAATGCTCACATGTAAAATTAAAATATAAAATACCACGTCAGATCTGTCATGTAGGCGCCATGTGTGTCACGTCAGCAAGTCAACGCACATGTGGCACCTGGGGTTCAAAGTCCAAATTTTTTAATAGAAAGGGGCTCAGTTTGCGTTGACCGAAAGAAAGTGGCTCAATTCCCAAATATTAGAAAAGTTCAGTGGTCGACTTTGCATTTTACCCGCCATTCTATTATTCTTAATGCAAATTCCCAGCTGCTGTGCAATTTAAATTTAGATTATTTCTCAGCTAATTTTTGTGAGCTTCATAATTGGTGATATCTCTTTTACTATTTGATCATTGAATATATTAGTTGGGCCTTGCATTGTTAAATTGTTTATTTGCTTTGATCATTAGACCTTTATATTTGTAATCTTATATTTTTTAAACTAAGGGTTGTTTAAAGGAATTTAATCCAGGTGGATTAAGGTTTATTTACAAACAGGTTCAAGGAAGCATAGGTGCTTAAGGGGTGCATTGGTGCACAAGGAGCAAGGGTGCTCAAGTGAATTATTGTAATTCAAATTTGATAGAATCTGTTTTGTAACAAGGGTCAATTTAAAGAAATAAAGTGAGTTTCCAATACTAGTTGGTATTGGACGTGGACTAGGCTATTATTATAGAGAGTAATAGCTGAACCATGTAAAAAATCTTGGTGTTAATTTTATTACTTGCTTTACTTTAATTACTCACAAAAGCTAGTTAATTATTTTAATAATTAAAATTTGAATATTTGAATTATCTTAAAATAATTATTTAACACCAAGTATTTTATCCAAGTTATAAATTCAGCAGGATATTTTCTTAAAAACAAAATAGTCAATTCAGTATGCCATATTAATTCAGAAAGCTGCATTCATCAATATAGTAAGCTGAATTTAGTTGTTTGGTTTAAAGTTTAAATATTGGTCATAGATTGCTACCACATTTATTCAACCCCCTATTCTAAGTGTGCCTTATCTGAATTTCATTTGGTATCAGAGCTTGGCACTACTTATCTTGGTCTTAAAAGTGACTTGTAGGGAAAGATTCTGACATGGCAAAATTCGGGAACAACAATCAAGAAGGTCAATCAACCAATAGACCTCCTCTGTTGTATGGAACAGAAAACTATAACTTCTGGAAATTCCGAATGAGGATCTACCTTAAAAGAGATCCTTGGGAATGGAGGGTTGTGGAGAACAGACCAGTTATTCCAAGGAAAGATGACGGTACTCCAAAGACTCTGCTAGAGATGGACTCAACTGAAGCTTTCATGGTTTCCTATGATTCAAGGGCTATGAATACATTACTCAGTGGCATGGTACAATCCGAGATCGATAAAGTTTCCTCATGCAACACAGCTAAGGAAATTTGGGACACTATAGTGGTGAGTCATGAAGGAACCTCCAAGGTTTGAGAAGTCAAACTAAGCATGCTCATGCACGATTATGAAATGTTCAAACTCGAGAAAGATGAAACTATAAAGATGGCTCAAGCAAGGTTCCTTGTCCTTCTGAACTCTCTAAAGCTACTTGAAAAATCTATTCCACAAAGTGAGATTAACCGTAAGTTACTTCGGGCTATGCCCAAGAGGTTTGCTTCTAAGATCACTACTCTTCAAGATTCTTCCGCTATTTCTACTATGGATACACTAACTCTTCTTGGTGAACTTGAGAAATATGAACATTAGTTAAAGAGATATGATGATGAGGATAAAACTCCTTGAAGAAAGGTTTTAGCTCTTAATGCAGGAAATGAAGAAGAACTTGATGATGATTCGGATGAAGAGATAGTCATGATGTCAAGGAGACTCAAAGGACTACTATAAAGGAAGAATAAACGGAAAAATAACTTCAACTCAAATAAAGCCAAAGGAAAGTAAACTGAGGATACATGTTTTGAATGCGGATGTCCAGGGCACTTCAAGAAGGACTGCTTTCAACTAAAGAACAAAGGAAAAACAAGCTTCAAGGATAATAAAAGAAACAAGGCACTTGTCACTTGGAGTGATGAAGAGGAGTCCGAAGTTGAGGTCGATGCCAAGGATGAAATAGCTCAAGTATGCTTCATGGGAATAGAAGGTGAATCAAACAAGGTATCTAGTTTTGAGTTTAATTCTTTGAAACAAGAAAATGAAAAATTAAAAGAAAAGAATGCATATTTGAAAGACTTGGTAAATACATTAATGAGTGAAGTTGATTCTTTAATAGATGAAAAGAAAGATATTGAAAAAGAATCTACATGTAAAGAAGAAAAGGTTTTGATTGCTAAGATTGATTATTTAGACAATTATAACAAAATACTTTTCAATAAGGTGAATTTTTTGAATAATGAAGTCCAAAAATTGACTAATGAGCTAAAAATAAGAGATGTGTGTATTGATGCATTTAGTGATAAATCTCATGTTAAAACCTTTCCTAATAATGAGCTTCAAAAAGAAATAGACTCACTAAAATCATCTCTTGCTAAATTTGTTCAAGGTGAAGAAAATTTAAATATTTCCGTCACGTATTATTGTTTTTCTACTAGTGAATTATTAATATAAATAATTAAATGCTAAAAAACTATACCCTTTTCGTGATTGCATTTAAGCTATCACTAATATTTTAATGTAAAAAATAATCAAAATAATATTTTATGATGATCGTGACAATCATTAAAAAAGATAGATTTTTGTGACGACTTTTATTTGCAATTACAAAAAGAAGGTATTTTGTGATGGAATTTTCAAGCCATCACAAAATAATAAAATATATGATGGTTCTTAGTGATGACTAATTTTACCATCATTATAGAGTATTTATGACTACCATTGCAATCACCAAATCTTATGTGGAAATAATTTTGTTTAGTAAGTTAACTCACATATGTTTCCTTTTATATTTTGTTTTAAAATTGTAATCATGATCTGGACTTTGGTGTAGTGGTAATACTCGTTATTTAGTTTGCAAATGGGAGAGGGTTCGAATCTTAAAAGTATCATTTGATACAATTAATACATTGAAATAAATTATATGTAAATAGAGATTCACGTTCTTACATTTGATCCCTAAAGTCTTATTTTTTTTGTGATGACTTTGACAATCACAATAGATTACGTGTTAATATAATTGTATTAATCATCACAAAAGCACTAAGTATTTGCGTGATTGCCAAAACCATCACGTAAAACTTTTCATGATGGGCGTATACAAGGCGGCCATTGTGATGCTTAAAGCCATCACGTAAACCTTTCGTGATGGTTTTTCTACTTTTTGTGATGGATTTTGACCATCATAAATGACCATTTTTTTAGTAGTGATTTTTATATCATATTATTACTTAATTAATTTAATTGTGATGGTCACAATTTCATTTTCCAAAAATTATGTTTAAAAGTCAAAACATCTTAAAATAGTTAATATGGTTAATATGGTTTTTAACCATAACCATATAGTTCCAACCCACACAACCCATATTAAAAATGGTTAATATGGTTTTAGTTCTTAAATGGAACCATAACTATATTTTAAAAATCAAAACGAACCCATAACTATATTTTGTCGGGCCTACTCCTGAGTATGTTGTAGATGATGAAGCACACGCTGAGGATAAGTCGGAGGGCATGTGAGCTGCCATGGCAGAGGCATACTCTATGGTACGAGACTAGTTAGATAGAAACCTAAAGTTAGAGAATCGGGTCCAGTAGCTAGAGCAAAATAACGAGTAAGCGGAGACACTTTGGAAAAACAGAGATTGACACTCACGTTAGGGCAGAACGTCCACTAGAAGATGTAGAGACAAAATTAAGAATTATGAATAGGAGGATAAATTATATGTATTATTATTATAGGGTCTCTTATTGGAGATTCCGGGATAGGATGGAGTACCATCTAGCAGAGTTGGGTCAGACTCGTCACACCATTAGTATGAACCTAATAACACATATGATCTTTGACGAGTATAATGAGGCCATTAGGAGAGGTCTATGAGACTTATCTTTGTATATAGTAGTTGATATGAAATGGTAAGATTATGTAAGATATAACATCCCAAATTTTGATGTATAGATATGAGAGGTAATATGTTAAAAAAAATATAACTGATGTACAAGTATGATGTTTAATTAATTTAAGTGTGTTTTATATAAATGTCTCAGGTGTATTATATGCTTTTGCAAATAATGTTGTAGTAATCCTGTGTTATATTTTATAGAAGATTGCCACGAGAACGACCTCGCATGAGATCAGTTAATGAGGAGGTAAAGGAGCATTAATATGAGCAACATGAGCATCATGAGTATCGTGAACCCAATTCCCTGCAATAGTTCGTAGATTTATTAATGCAAGCCCTACAGAATAGACATGTTAATGTAAACCCGATAGCACTGGTAACTACATTTATAGACTTTAAAAATGTAGGGCCTCCCGAATTCAGAGGAATTACTGAGCTAATTGGGGCTCAAGCGTGGATAAGAGAAATAAAAAAAGGCGTTCAAAATTGTTTGAGTTGGGAAGGACCAAAAGAAGATATTTGCTACTCAATTCAAGTCCTAAGGGTTCATCAAGTGATTCTAAGTATTTGGGCTAAAAAATGTTCAAGGAAAGTTAATAAAAGAATTATTTCTCAATTAATTATCATGACCCAAATATTATTGGACTGACCCAATATAATTTCCAAAACTGACAAGGATTAGGGAGTATAATTACCCGACAATTGTCTAGTTCTATTTTATCTCTTATACAGGTGAAAGATTACATACTCAGTGCTATCATTACGTACAATCTGTCTATAGTATTCCCGAGGAGACGAAGGAGTCACCAAAGTAAGTTGGAGAGTTAGGGGAGCCTTTCTTCATCAAGGTGAGTAATATGAGAGAAAACATGAGTTCGTGTGTCGTTCAAGAGATCATAATACCTAAGGAGGAAAGAATATCGAGCTTTTGAGTTGATTTTTAGTTAGTAAACAAGTATCGTTATTATCTTTGCTTAAATGATATGCTTGATAAATTGCATAGTACTTCTGTTTCATCTACACTTGATGATGACCGTGTGATGACAATGCCTAATCAAATTAGCATGACAAAATCTGATGGATGAAAAGTTGTATTAACATATGAATTGTATAGGTGAATAGTTATTTCGATTAGTTTAACTAATGCGTCTAGTGTTTTTATGATTTTATTAAAACATGTTTTGCATGCTTCTATTGATAAATTTGTTTGATAACTGTTATGTAACGACAACTCATGTACAGATTGTTCTTATTTTCATAAGTCATTCTAGGTTTTCTTGTGAGTATTCTTGTTTTCATATTGTTCAATCTGTATGTAAGACCCCAACTTTTATGAATAAAGATGAATTTTCTATAATTATCAGTTTTGAATATTATGGAATGAATTGGATAAAATGTTATAGTTGTGGGTAATATTTATAAATTTTGCAAAGTACGTGAGTTGTTATATAATATTCGATTGGTGGGGAATATTCGTTTTAACGGGGAAATATTAAATACGATGGCACAATCATTGGTGGACCCTACAACGGAATTATTATCGGATTGAGAAAACGACAAAAATATTTTATGAAAATAACGGCGGAAGTTTTATCGTTAGCTGTTGAAACACACGGTGTTAAAAAAGTACGAGAATACTGGCACGTGGTTGCATAGTAGCACACGGTATTAAGTATTGATGCTTACGCGAGAAGTCACTCAGTCTTGTTTAATTATTGCCACATTAATTGTTGCATAGTATCTCACGTTATTTGATTCAATTATTGTCGATATTTTATATATTATTAAATAAATAATTGAAATGACAGAGTTATTAATATTATTATTTGCAATATTAACGATGTCTAGAAGTTCTGCTAAGGAGATGTTTGGTCACCTAATTGCGTGCCAATAGGGAGAAATCCTTATTGGAAAGCCCCCTCTTTCTTAGGAATGACCTGGTCGATTAATATTGTGAATTATAATAATGGTGATAAATGTTGTTAAAAATATTGATGTTATTTCATGAAATATTTGCTGTAAATTTTGTTTATTATTTGGACCCCCACTTACCCATTTTTCAAAACTGTCAGGAGAAGTTATCTCAGTTTATATATATATATATATATATATATATATATGTGTGTGTGTGTGTGTGTGTGTGTGTGTGTGTGTGTGAGTGAGAGAAAGTGGTGGGGGAATCTTGATTAATGAGGGGAATCTAGTATAATGATATATATAATAATAATAATAATAATAATAATAATAATAATAATAATAATAATAATAATTGAATGAGAGTGGATTTTGGTGGAGGGAACATGTGGGGTTATGTTGGAAGAAAGAAAAATGGAGGTGGAGAAAAAAATCCTAAAGGTTTGTCGGGTGGGAGTTTTTTTTTCTTGTTGTTTTGTTGCATTATAGCATGTGTTATCTATTTACATACATATATATATATATATATATATATATATATTATATTTGGATAGCTTTGAAATTCAGGCACCGATTGTTGCATAAGTCGTCCGTTATTATTAATAAGACAGCTCGTGAATTTTTTAAATGTTGCGTCCGTGATAAATCCTTACACAGTGCCTTTCAATTCTCCTATAAATAGAAGCTCATTCCTTCATTATTTCTTACGAATTCATTGAAACTCTAGAGAAAGAAAGAAGAAGAGAAGTCTGCTACCTCTCTTTTCCCATATCCAGTTTCTTCTAAGGTAAGGGATATTATTTCTTTTGTATTCATGAAGATAACTTCTATTATTTCATTCTTTATTATTCTGTTGGAATAACCTGTATACGCGGGCTACCCTATACTTGGTGAAATTCTTCTGTTATTCCATTCTTTATTATTATGTTGGAATAACCTGTATATGCGAAGTACCGCATACATGGTGAAATTCGTTTGTTATTCCATTCTTTATTATTCTGTTAGAACATCCTGTCAGTGCGTTTTCACCTGACCTGGTTCCGTTATTTATTATTCTGTTGGAACATCCTGTCTATGCGTTTTTGCATGACCTGGTTCCGTTATTTATTATTCTGTTGGAACATCCTGTCTGTGCGTTTTCGCATAACCTGGTTCCGTTATTTATTATTCTATTGGAATAACCTGTCTGTGCGGTCTATCACATGCCTGGTAATTTCTTTTGTTATTCCATTCTTTATTATACTCAGTTGGTTAAAGTTTTAACTTCTATACTCCATGAAATTAGTGGAATATCCTTGATATTTGCGCTTCATCCAGTATCTTTTCATGGAAATATTCTTCTGAGCATTCTTGAATTTTACTCTACAAGGAAGTATCATGTTGACAATTTGGACGTTATTAGTTCCTGGATAAATTAATTCTTGAACTTGTTTTATTGAATTCTCATATCATTTTCATCATCCTCATGTTTATATTATGTTGAAAGTCATATGTGGCCTGTAGTACATAGATGGAATTGGTATGATTATGACCAAGGATTATTCGGTATAATCATGACCGTAATGTTACTAATTATGTGGTAAAAGTCCTCATTGGCCCGTAGTGCATTGATGGACAGTTGTTGGCATGATCATGACCATTAATGAATACACAAATATCCTTGGCCCGTAGTGCATGGATAATTGGTGGTTGTGATACTAATGAATATCCTTGGCCGTAGTGCAGGGATGTTGTGGATTATTTATTAAGCTGAGTCCCAGCGATAAAAGTGATGAAAAACCTTTTAAATCATAAAAGATGGTAGATTTTATTCTCTACTTGACTCTTTTAATGGATTGTTTATTCTGCTGCAGTTAAACTTTATGTCTATTGTATTTTATCAGTTTAACATTGTTGAAGACTAATGATAATTTATTCTGCATTATCTTAGTCGTAATATTTCTTCTTGGGCTAGTTGAGCTCACCCTTTCTTTCCTTTGTTCTTCTTGAGTGAAATGAGAACGCGTGGCGGGACTAGCTTGGGGGAGCGGGTGTGACGGCCCGAGATGGTGTCTTAATAGTCCTCACTATTCTATAAAATAGTGTGATAATAAATGTAATGAGGAATTATTCTGAGAGTGGATATTGTCTAGAAGACAATGTTTGTATTAAAACTCACAACTCTTATTGTATATTAAAGATTGTATTTGTATTTTGTACCATGTATTTGGCGACTCAGAATAGGTGATGTATATCTATTTTGGGGGCGTCACAGTTGGTATCAAAGCTTAGGGATATGATCCCTGACTGAGATGTGAGACAAGAACTAGGAGGGGAGAGACGGGGAATTCCTTCGCTAGTATGACCTACCTAAGTTTATTTGGTATTTAATTGTTCGGCCAGAGTATAGGGATAATATGTGATATGTTATTTAACCCTTGTTTTGTGGCAGTATTTGAAAATGACATCCAAGAATGTTGAGAATATCAATGGAGCACAAGAGATCGTTGAGTCTCCACAGATCAATTATTAGGATAATGTGCATCAGGAAGGCGACAATCCTCAGGCAAACAATAACACGGACCAGATGATGGACGATGGAATGTTTAGAGGCTTTATGCAATTCATGCAACATCAGGCAAGAGTGGCTCCTGTCCAAAATGCAGGTGAAAACACTGGCAACTCTCGGACGGTCACCGCCAAGCAGTTTAAGGAACTGGGACCACCGAAGTTTTTTGGAGAGCCAAAACCACTTAAGGCAGAGACGTGGATAAAGCAGATCAACAAGATATTTGATGTCTTGGGAAGCTCCAAGGAGCAAAAGGTTCCTTTTGCCACCTTCATGTTGCGTACAGAGGCAGATTACTGGTGGGAATCTGTAAAGCGTACTCAACCTGCCGCACTGAAGATGTCTTGGGAGAAGTTCCAAGAACTGTTCAAAGACAAGTACTTTCTCGAAAGTATTCGTCACATGAAAGAGGTAGAGTTCATCAAGCTGGAGCAAAACAACATGACCGTGTCGCAGTACGAAGCCAAGTTTGTCGAGTTGTCCCGGTTTGTGTCCCATTTGGTTGATAATGAGGAGAGAATGACGCGAATGTTTCTAAGAGGTTTGAAACCCGAGATACGTCAATATCTTATCTCTCATAAACTGTGTTTGTATACAGATGTTTTTAATAGGGCTCAGTTATTGGAACGTGATAATGAGTCAACCCAACCAAAAGAGAGCAGCCGACAAAATGATAATACCAGTGAGAGCAGTCATCGAAGCGATGACAACAAGCATAGAGGGAATCAGCAGGACAAAAATGGTAACCACTTCGGTGGTAATCAGGGCCAAAACAATAAGAATGGGCATTTCAAGAAGAGGAGATTCAACAATGATGGAAAGTCATCAGCACCAGCACCCGTTGTTAAGGAAGAAGAACGACCACCTATCATATGCTTCAAATGCGGAGGGGAGGGATACATCAGTCCAAACTTCACAATTTCATCCAAAGCATGTTATAATTGTGGAAGAGAAGGTCACCTAGCCCGATTTTGTCGTTCACCGAAGATAAGTTCAGCTAGGATGGAGGCACCAAAGGCCGTCCCAGAAAAGTCAAAGCCGGTAGTGTAAGGGAGAGCGTTTGTTGTGACCTCCCAGAAAGCAAGGAACCCGAATGAGGTCATCACGGGTAAGCTTATCATAAACTCTAGCGAAGTCTATACCATATTTGATACTAGTTCTACCCATTCTTTTATTTCTCCTACTTGCGCTAAATGTTTAAATTTGACTCCGGAGAAATTAGACTTTGACTTATTTGTTAAAACTCCGTTGGGAGAAACCTTCATTACATCCACTGTTTATAAGTATTGTTTGGTTCAAATTGGTACCCTAGCATTACCTGTCGATCTTATTTCATTGAAAATACTTGAATTTGACGTAATTCTAGGGATTGATTGGTTAACTACTCATCATGCAAAAATTGATTGTTTTTGTAAGGTTGTTAGCTTTCATATTCCTAACCAACCTATTACGCGAATTCAAGCAACCAAACCATTAAAATCAATCACTATCATCTCAAGCCATAAAGCTATTCGTTTATTGAAAAACGGATGTCAAGCTTTCTTAGCTCATGTCACGGATCTAAACAAAAATACGTCAGTTTTGAATGATATTTCTATTGTTAATGAATTTCTTAACGTATTCCCTGAAGAACTTCCTAACTTACCCCCAGAGCGTGAAATTGAATTTTGTATCGACCTTGAACCCGGTTCAAAACCTATTTCCAAAGCCCCATATCGAATGGCTCTTATTGAACTTCAGGAGTTAAAGACCTAACTGCAGGAATTGTTAGACATCGGTTTCATTCGTCCTAGTACGTCTCCTTGGGGTACTCCTGTTCTATTCGTGAAAAAGAAAGATGGGAGTATGCGACTTTGTATTGATTATCGAGAGTTGAATCATGTCACCATCAAAAATAGGTACCCATTGCCACGTATTGATGACCAGTTTGACCAGTTACAAGGAGCCAGATTCTTTTCAAAGATTGATCTTCGTTCCGGATATCACCAATTGAGGATTAGAACCGATGACATTCTAAAGATGGCTTTCAGAACTTGGTACGGGTATTATGAATTCCTAGTCATGTCTTTGGATTGACTAATGCTCCTGCTGCCTTCATGGATATGATGAACCGAGTATTCAAGGAGTATTTGGATCACTTTGTGGTCGTCTTTATTGATGACATCCTTATTTATTCCAAAACCTGTGAAGATCATGAACAACACTTGAGGCTGATACTCCAAAAGCTTCGTGAATAAAAGCTTTATGCCAAGTTAAAGAAATGCGAGTTCTGGCTTGAGGAAGTAGCATTCCTTGGGCACGTAGTATCAAGTCATGGAATATCCATTGACCCAAAGAAAGATTAAAGCTATTCAAAGTGGGAGCAACCTAAATCATCGATCAAGAAATCGTAGCTTTTCGGCTTAGTTTGGTTATTATCGGAGATTCGTAGAAGGGTTTTCTCGAATCGCTACTCCCTTAACTCAGCTGACTTGGAAAGATACAAAATTCGGTTGGAACGAGGAATGTAAGAAGATTTTTCAAGAATTCAAGAGAAGACTCATTTCAGCACCTGTTCTGACAATACCATCTGGATCGGAGGGATTTGTCATCTTTAGTGATGCTTCAGGCAAAGGGTTAGGATGTGTCATCATGCAACATGGGAAAGTCATAGCCTATGCCTCTCGATAACATAAAGAATATGAGAGGAATTATCCTACTCATGATCTAGAGTTGTCAGCTGTTGTCTTTGCACTTAAAATTTGGAGGCATTACTTGTATGGGGAGAAAGTGGAGATCTTTACGGATCAATAAAGCCTCAAATATTTCTTCACTCAAAAGGAAATCAACATGTGACAGCGATGTTGGCTTGAACTGTTGAAAGATTATGATCATACCATCCAATACCATCTTGGAAAAGCAAACGTGGTAGCTGACGCATTGAGTAGAAGATCATATGCGAGTATGAGTGCGATATTGTCAACGCAAAGGCTCATTTTATATGACTTGCAAAGGATGGAGATAGAGATAAAGACTCCAGGGATCCACGTGATGATGGCGAATATACGAGTAGAACCAACTTTAATCGATAAAGTTAAAGCTGCTCAAGCTACAGACCTGGAGCTGATGCATATGAAGAAGAAAGTACAAGAAGGTGCTATGCCAGAAGCAAGAATCGATGAAGAAGGAATACTTCGAGTCAACTCCAGACTTTTTGTTCCTAACGACCCTGATTTAAAGTATAAAATCATGATGGAGGCGCACAATACACCGCTTGCAATCCATCAGGAGTACCAAAATGTATTATGATCTTGACATACATTTTGGTGGGGCAATATAAGAGAGAGAGAATATTTGTTTATGTCAAGGTGTCTAACTTGTCAACGAGTTAAGGCGGAGCATCAAATACCAAAAGGTCCATTGCAACCAATTGAAATTCCAGAATGGAAGTGGGAGCACATTACCATGGATTTCGTTACTGGTCTTCCCAAGGTTTCTCAAGGCATTGATGCAATTTGGGTCATTATTGATAGATTGACCAAGTCTGCTCATTTCTTACCAATACGAGAAACTTATACACTTGAACATCTTGCTCGTATGTACATAAACAAGATTGTAAGACTACATGGTATGCCAGTATCCATAGTTTCTGATCGAGACCCAAGATTCACTTCACGATTTTGGGTTAGTTTGCAAAAAGCTATGGGCACGGATTTACGATTTAGTTTGGTATATCATCCTCAGACGGACGGACAATCAGAGAGGACTATTCAAACCCTTGAAGATTTATTAAGACTCCGTGTCCTTGACTTCAAGGGAAGTTGGGACAAGTTCTTACCATTGGTGGAGTTTTCCTACAACAACAGCTATCAAGCAAGTATTGGCATGGCTCCATTCGAAGCGTTGTATGGAAGAAAGTGTCGTTCTCCAGTATGTTGGGATGAGGTGGGTAAAGAAATGTTGTTGGGATCGGAGTTGGTACATATGACTACGAAAAAGATTCAAACGACTCGACAACGTATAAAAACCTCACAAGACCGACAAAAGAGTTATGTTGATCTTCATCGAAAAAACGTGGAATTCGATATTGGAGATCATGTGTTGTTACGTGTTGCTCCATGGAAAGGAGTTACGAGATTTAGAAAGAGAGGAAAGCTCAATCCTCGATTCATTGGCCTATTTTTAATCCTCGATCGAGTAGAGACTGTAGCATATAGACTCACTTTACCGTCAAGTATGTCTCGTGTTCATAACGTTTTTCATATATCCATGTTAAGTAAATATGTGAAAGACCTAAACCACATTATTGAGTTAGAACCGGACAAAATTGCGGAAGATTTAACGTATGAAGAGGTTCCTGTTCAAATCTTGGATAAGAAGGAAAATATTCTACGCTCCAAGGTTATACCTCAGGTCAAAGTTTTATGGAGGAACCACGATGTTGAGGAAATGACCTGGGAGTTAGAATCTGAAATGAAATCAAGGTATCCTTACCTCTTCGACATACCAGGTATGTACCCTAATTTCGAGGGCAAAATTTCATAAGAAGGGGAGATTGTAAGACCCCAACTTTTATGAATAAAGATGAATTTTCTATAATTATCATTTTTGAATATTATGGAATAAATTTGATATAATGTTATAGTTGTGGGTAATATTTATAAATTTTGCAAAGTACGTAAGTTGTTATATAATATTCGATTGGTCGGGGAATATTCGTTTTAACGAGAGGAATATTAAATGCAGACTAAGACAATCATTGGTGGACCCCACAATGTAATTATTATTCGGATTGAGAAAATGAAAAAATATTTTATGAAAGTAATCGCGGAAGTTTTATCGTTAGCTCGTTGAAACCATTGTTAAAAGTACAAGAATACGCGTGGTTCGTATAGTAGACACTTACGGTATTGTGTATTGATGCTTATGTGAGAAGTCATTTAGTTTTGTTTAATTATTGCCACAGTAATTGTTTCATAGTATCTCATATTATTTGATTCAATTATTGTCGATATTTTATATATTATTAAATAAATAATTGAAATGACAATGTTATTAATATTATTATTTGCAATATTAACGATGTCTAGAAGTTCTGCCAAGGAGAGTTTTGGTCACTTAATTGCTCGCCAATAGGGAGAAATCCTTATTGGAAAGCCCCCTTTTTCCTGGGAACGACCTGGTCGATTAATATTGTGAATTATAATAGTGGTGATAAATGTTGTTAAAAATATTGAGGTGATTTTATGAAATATTTGTTGTAAATTTTGTTTATTATTTGGACCCCCATTTGCCCATTTTTCAAAACTGTCAGGAGAAGTTATCTCAGTTTTTAAATATATATATACATTGGTTAACAGGAAAGTGGTAGGGGGGGGAATCTTGATTAATGAGGGGAATCTAGTATAATGATATATATATATATATATATATATATAATAATTGAATGAGAGTGGATTTTGGTGGAGGGAACATGTGGGGTTATGTTGGAAGAAAGAAAAATGGGGGTGGAAAATACAATCCTAAAGGTTTGTCGGGTGGGAGTTTTTTTTTCTTGTTGTTTTGTTGCATTATAGCATGTGTTATCTATTTACATACATATATATATATATATATATATATATATTATTTGGATAGCTTTGAAATTCAGGCACCGATTGTTGCATAAGTCGTCCGTGATTATTAATAAGACAACTAGTGAATTTATTAAATGTTGCGTCCGTGATAAATCCTTACACAGTGCCTTTACATTCTCCTATAAATAGAAGCTCATTCCTTCATTATTTCTTACGAATTCACTGAAACTCTAGAGAGAGAAAATTATAGAGAGAAAGAAGAAGAGAAGTCTGCTACCTCTCTTTTCTTATATCCAGTTTCTTTTAAGGTAAGGGGTATTATTTCTTTTGTATCCATGAAGAGAACTTCTGTTATTCCATTCTTTATTATTACATTGGAATAACTCAGTATCACGTGAGTTACCCTATACTTGGTGAAATTCTTCATTATTCCATTCTTTATTATTATGTTGGAATAACTGTACATCGCGGCACCGCATACATGGTGAAATTCGTCTATTATTCCATTCTTTATTATTCTATTGAAACATCCTGTAGGTGCGAATTTCGCCTGACCTGGTTCCGTTATTTATTATTCTGTTGGAACATCATGTCTGTGCGTTTTCGCATGACCTGGTTCCGTTATTTATTATTCTGTTGGAACATCCTGTCTGTGCGTTTTCACATGACCTTGTTCCGTTATTTATTATTCTGTTGGAACATCCTGTCTGTGCGTTTTCGCATAACCTGGTTCCGTTATTTATTATTCTATTGGAATAACCTGTCTGTGCGGTCTATCACATGCCTGGTAATTTCTTTTGTTATTCCATTCTTTATTATACTCAGTTGGTTAAAGTTGTAACTTCTATACTCCATGAAATCAGTGGAATATCCTTGATATTTGCGCTTCATCCAGTATCTTTTCATGGAAATATTCTTCTGAGCATTCTTAAATTTTACTCTACAAAGAAGTATCATGTTGACAATTTGGACGTTATTAGTTCCTGGATAAATTAATTCTTGAACTTGTTTTATTGAATTCTCATATCATTGTCATCATCCTTATGTTTATATTATGTTGAAAGTCATCTGTGGCATGTAGTGCATAGATGGACTTGGTATGATTATGACCAGGGATTATTCGGTATAATCATGACGTAATGTTACTAATGATGTGGTAAAAGTCCTCATTGGCCCGCAATGCATTGATGGACAGTTGTTGGCATGATCATGACCATTGATGAATTCACGAATATCATTGGCCCGTAGTGCATGGATAATTGGTGGTTGTGATACTAATGAATATCCTTGGCCGTAGTGCAAGGATGATGTGGATTATTTATTAAGCTGAGTCCCAGCGATAAAAGTGATGAAAAATCTTTTAAATCATAAAAGAGAGTTGATTTTATTCTCTACTTGACTCTTTTAATGGATTGCTTGTTCCGCTGCAGTTAAACTTGATGTCTATTGTATTTTATCAATTTAACACTGTTGGAGACTAATGATAATTTATTCTGCAGTATCTTAGTCATAATATTTCTTACTGGGCTAGTTGAGCTCACCCTTTCTTTCACTGTTCTCTTCAGGAAATGAGAACGTAGCCGGGGCTAGTCGTAGACGTTGGTTTCGTCTTTCCATTCGAGTCGTTTGCATTGAATTATTTTAAGTATGCTAACGTAAATGGAAAGGAGAGGATGAAAATTAATATGCATGATACTTATAATTGTGATAAAATTAGTTTTGAAAATGTTTATCATCAAACTAGAGTGAGATATGGTTACATGCGTGTTTAGTTAAATCATTCGGATTAGCTAATGCATTAAGTGCTTTCATGAGATTATTGAGCCATATTTTGCATTCTTTCGTAAGGAAATTTGTTATTATCTATTTTGATGATATTTTGATTTTTATCAACACTTGAGGAAATTCTTTAGCACTTGTTGGTATTGATTGTGAACATCGTAGTGTTAATTATGTTAATAATTTTTCATCTTGTGAAATTGGACGTGACCTTTTTATTCCATTGGTGTTATTATTTGATCTTGAACGTGTTAATGTCAATGGAAATGAAAATTTATTTTGTTGTGCAGATTCGAGATATGGTCAATCTCGACGAGGAGGATAACATGATTTATTGTGTAAGTCAATCGGGTCAATGCGTTTAGAGTCTACAGGGAAGTGTTTTAATTTTTGTTTTAATAGACTATGCATATAACTTTGACTTTCTTGAGTTTTATGCGAGTACGTAAAAGATACATGTTTTTTGGTTTTATTTTGTGTTTAATTGAGAAATTCAAGAGTATGATGTACTTTCTCTTCATACATGTTGTAATATTTTGTAATAAAATCACTAATTTGTAATTTTTTGGTACTTCGATAATGAGAAAGCAACAAAAAAGTTTTAGTAGCCAAAATAAAAATCAACCCTTAATATAATGACCAAAACATCAATTAACATTATCCACGTCACCTGTCACATATATAACACTTGTTAACCGTTAGTCTAGTCAGCACTTCCGTTCACTTTTTTGGATGGAATGTTAAGCAATGAACATTTTGCAACCTTTTTTGAGTATAGTAATGTGTTTGTAACAAAAAAAAATTCGTAACCGCAATGAAAATCGATCCCTAGTACAGTAACCAAAACATCAATTAACCCTATATCATTGATGTGAAAATATGAAAGAAAAGGGATTATGATAACAGATTTAAATTTACTTGATACTTGATTGAGTTTTATTTTCTCAGCAAACTTGACTGATAACTAATTTAGATTCTTAATTTATAACATTTTTTTATTTTCTTTTCACATTTTTAGATTTAAAGTATATTTTTATTTTAATATATATATATATATATATATATATCAAAGATGATCAAGTGTATACCCCTTTATTTAACATACCTTGCTCACCACCTTTAGCGACGGACCGGGTGACGGTTCGGTCCGTCACGTATATTAGAGAATTGTTGTCTTAGCTTTTAGCGATGCATCGAACCGTCGCCATAACATATAAACCGTTTATATGTTCTATAACGACGGGCCAAACCGTCGCCCGGTCTGTCGCTAAAGGTGGTGAGCAGGATATGTAAAATAAAGGGGTATACACCAGAGACAACCTGATATATATATATATATAAGGTTATATAGTAAGTTACCAACTTCCCATTAACGGAGTGGAAAAAGAGAGGGTTTATGATACGCGTTGCAATATTTACGTAAACCACATGTGATAATTTATGGGTTTTTAAACCACAAGTGGTGACTTACAATCACTACAGGAAAAATAGCTATCTGCGACCAAAGATTTCAAATGATCAGCCCCATTGGTCACGATAGTATTAATAATGACCGCATTATCTACTTAATCGACACTTATTCTAGTCGCTAGTTTATATCAATGACCGCGTCGCGATCATTGACGGTCACTGACATGCATTTCCCTCCCAAAAATTGGTACGTAAACGTCATACAGATGTTTTTTTTGCGATCGATATATATCAACGATCAAGATGCGGTCACGATAATGATCAACGATCCTCTTAAATGTAAACAGACTCAGGCATTCGCTCGATCAGAAGAAAAGAAAAAGAGGGAGATCAAAAGAGGGAGGAGAACGAGAAGGGGGAGAAGAGAAGAGGGAGATTGATATTGTTCACCAACGCCGCCCGTCTCGACAACTCAGGTAGCAAACTTATAATTGTTAATTAAGTATTTATGCAATAGATTTCATCAATTAGGTTTTGATTTTCAATTGGGTTTTGCGAAAGTACTGAGTTTTGTTTTTCAATTGGGTTTTGATTTTCAATTGGGTTCCAATGCAGTGCAGTTCTGTTTGTTTTGTTTTTTCCCTTTTTCTCATTTGTTCCTTGGGTTTTGATGTTCATTTGGGTTCTAATGCAGTTATTTGTTTCGTCTGAGTTGGTGAAATTGGAGCTAACGATTATGCATATACTGTAAGGTCTTCTATCGTTGAAAAAACCACTCAAGAGCTTGCAATCAAGTGAGCTACTAATTTTCTACATGTAATTTTTTGAACTACTAAATTAGTGTCTTTTCATTGCATTGTCTCACTAGGATTTTAGCTTCTTACTTTAGAGTATTGTCCGAGGAGAGACTAGGTGCAAAAACTGATAACCTATTTTAGCTTCTTACTTTAGAGTATTGTCCGAGGAGAGACTAGGATTTTAGCTTCTTACTTTAGAGTATTTTTAACTATTTTAGGTACTTTGAGTGTATGTGCATATTCCTTTTATTTTAATTTTTATTTTCCAAAATTCTAGTCAATTTTTAAAATTCAAGTTATTTGAATTTATTTAATTTTAAATTAATAAAAGAGTATTAGTACTAAATAAAATTTGTTATTCCAGAAATTAAAATAAATTCACATCACATTAAATATTTAGAATTACAGATATTAACCATGTTTAAAGTCATATACGACTTTTTTTTGTGAAATGATTATTTTGTTTTATGTTGCTTACTACATACAATGTACCAATGAAATTTGAATAAAATGTCAAGAGGTTTTTAAGGCTACAGCTGTAATTTTATTTAATCGGGTAATGCTCAAGTCATGGAATAAATTTATTAGTGAATAATATTTTGTTGACCTTCCTGCGGTTAGTAGTAGCATTACCAATAAACTGTAGTTTAAGTATTGCATTAGTAGTAGCATTACATAAATACTTCATAAATCTCCATACTTGACTAGGTGCTACAAACTGATAACCTACAAGACAAACTTACATCACATATAAATTACAAACTATAAAAATTACGTCAAATTGAATACAGTTTAACACAGTGTTAAACACAAACTGATAACCTACAAGATCCCATTTTCATGACTAAATTACGTCACTATACTTGTGATAACAAATACATAAAGTAAAAGGAAAAAGAAAAAGAATCTAACTATAACATAAGTAACATATATTCCTAAAGATGCCTAAATTAGCATGCTAGGAGGCCATATCTAAACTTATTGGTTAAGATGGAGAAAGGGCTTTGGGTACCCTTTATTGACGGGTCACGACTTTGTTAGTACAAATACCCTCTAACGTAAAACCTAAAAAGAACTACCCACTATTTATTTATCCTACCCAAAGAAGATTATTAGAGCTGACTAATTATCAAAATATGAACTGAAAAATAAAAACTTTTCACTTGTATGGATTCTCCTACACGTAAAGCCACTAAATCATATATATCGACAGTCTATAACTTAAACTGAAATATGTGGAAAGACAATATGTTTTTAAATTGTTATGTGGCATTGTAAGTATGACATATTTATGTCTCACCATGTCATTAGATTATGCAGTAAATAGTACATGTATTTCAAGCTTTTCTATTAATTTATGTGCTCTCTAGATGGGTGTCTTAATCAAATTACAAAATAGTATACGCAACATCGAAGTGGCAACATTTCCTCTTTGTTTCCTTTCATTGTCTTTAAACATGTTGGTTAGCAACTTATTATGAGATGTTCTTCAAAATACGGTGTTTGTATTTAAATAAAAGGGTAATAGTTGGTTTGATTCTGATTTGTTAAGGATTGAGCAACAGATTGGGAGCTTGGATTTGAGTTTGAATTTTAAGTTTGGGTTCAGGAAACATGAAGAACAAAAAAAAAGAAACATACTTTTGATTACGTTGTTAATTATATATATATATATATATATATATAAATGACATAAATGTCTTAATCTTAGGGCAAATATGTCTTTAGCCATTAAAGTCATAGTGTTAAACTTCACCTCAAAACTTCAGAAATCTACACCATAGCATATACATACTCAGTAACTGTTATAAGCTTCATATCAAATTTAGTCCCATAATAGTGCAAGATCACATATCAATAAGCATAATTGTCTTCATGAAGAATGGCACATACTTCTGACTTTGTACTATTTTAATTTGCATTCATTCGTTATTGTTTTGTCTTATTATATTGGGAATTTGTATATTTCTCTTGGTTTGTGGTGCCTAGAAATGACCATAAATACATGTCGTCGTGCATGTGGCTAGTCCATATTATAGGGGAGACTCTGGCGAATTTTTTTTGTTGGTCAGGTAATTGCGAACATCGCTGATATTAATGACCTCTTTATGTGCTTACTAGTATGCTCAAGTCATATACTTACTAGCTAGTATATATGCTCAAAAAATATGGTTACAAGTATGCTCAAGTCATATGTTTACAATCATATTATAGTTTAATAAGCTCATGTTGTCTGTAGTAGGTACCGTGGTATCATGGACCTCTATTCAGACCGTAATTGGATGAGACGACGAAAGTTAAGTGCCCAGATAGGTGCTACAGTAGAATTTAGAGCTGGTTGTCAAGTATTTCTAGATTATGCGTATAGTCACCCGGAATGTGTTAATGGTCAGGACAAGATAAGATGTCCTTGTTTGAAGTGTTAGAATGTAAATTATATGGACAGAGACATAGTAAACTATCATTTACTTGTTTCTGGGTTCATGAACAATTACAAAGAATGTTGGTGGGCACATAGGCAGAGAAGAGATAGTGGCAACGCAAAAGTACACAATCCAGGCAGCAGTACCCATCATATGAATGACATGGTTCATGATATTGCAGGGTCGGATTTTGATTGGAAACAAGGCAGAGAGCAACCTATGAATTCTGATGCCAAAGCATTCTTTAAGTTGTTAGACGAGGGTAGCGAACCGTTGTGGCATGGTTGCACGAAGCACACTACATTGTCTACAGTGGCGACATTACTTAACATCAAGGCTAATCACAATATGAGCCATGAGTGTTTTGAGTCACTCTTGAGGGCCATTAAGAGTATGTTGTCTGTCGGTGAAAAATTGACCGATAACTACTACTATTGTAAAAAAATGGTGAAGAAGTTGGGTCTTGGATATCAAAAGATCGATGCATGTCTGAACGATTGCATGTTGTTTTATAAGGAAAATGAACAGATGATAAAGTGCACGTGTTGCAGTCATGATCGGTTTAGGCCTAATAAAGAGGGTTACAAGTGCGTCAAACATTACAAGGTGTGTTACAAGTGGGAAATTACAAGGGATGAAGAGTCATGACTGTCATGTGTTCATGGAGAGACTCATGCTTATAGCATTTCGGGACTTGCTTGATAAACCAATATGGGATGCTTTGACTGATCTTAGTCATTTCTTCAGAGACATATGTTCAAAAACGTTAAATGAAAAGGACATGTCTATACTTGAGAAGAACATCATTGAGATCACATGTAAGCTTGAAAAAATATTCCCTCCTGGTTTTTTCGACTCTATGGAGCATTTGCAAATCCATCTACCCTATGAAGCTCGTGTTGGTGGCCCAATTCAATATAGATGGATGTACCCTTTCGAGAGGGTCATGGGAAACCTTAAGAGGAAGGTGAAGAATAGAGCTTATGTCGAGGGGTCGATATGTGAAACATACAGTTTCGATGAGATATCTACGTTTGTCTCAGACTATTTTCCCGACGAACTCTTGACAAAGGCCAATCGAGTCCCAAGACATGATGATGGGGGCAATGTTGAGCTAAATGGTCGGATTTCTGTATTTGGTTTACCGGGTTGCGCTTATGGAAAAGGAAAGTGCATATTCCTTTCTGAGCAAGAATTACATGCTGCGCATACTTACATTCTTCTCAATTGCAAAGAGATTGATGAATTTGTGAGGTATACATGTAAAATTCATATGTATTAGACCTATATCTTAACCTGCAATCTCATATTAATATATGTTAATATTTATAAAATTGTATAGAACATAAGATGACGAGTTAAAAGCAAATCAGCCCGGCATCACTAATAAAGATATTCAAGTTAGTCGTGATAAAAAATTTGCTATTTGGCTAAAGGACAAAGTAAGTTAAGTTTATTAAGAATGACATATATCATATTAATTTATGAATGTATTTAATTCAATTGAATTTTTGTAGGCTCTTAATGAGGGAACGATTCCTCCAAATATATAAGTCCTAGATATGGGTCCAGACAGGGACCAAGTCATTCGCAATGGTTACAAAATAAATGGATGTGAATTTCATACAAAGACATATGCTCGCGGTAAAAGAACAACCAATACTGGAGTGTGTGTTCAAGGAGATTGTTACAATGAGCTTGGTCGTGCCTTTTATGGGGAGTTGGAGGAAATCATAGAGTTGTCGTACAAGGGCACGTACGGGGGTTATATTAACTTGTTCAAGTGTCGTTGGTTTGATTCAGAAAAAGGGATACATGTTGACAGACACGGAATCGTCGATATTGACCTCCATAGGTCGGCTTACTCCAACGAACCGTTTGTTTTACCAACTCAAATAGTACAAGTATACTACACTCCTAGTCCTGTTAGGAAAAAGGATAGACCTCTTACAGATTGGCAAGTTGTAATTCATACTCCTGCGCGCAGTCGTGTCCAAGTAATAAACGGGGATTTCTACCAAGAGGAGATGCTTCATAGACCTCCTATAATAAATATAGAGGATAACAATGATGTAATCCAGTTAGAGGGTGGAGATGAACCTGATGAATTGGATCCTGAGACAATTATTGTGCCAGATGACAGTGATACTGAGGAAGAGTTATTGACTGACACTGACATAGAATCTGAAGAAGAAGATGGTTATGAATCTCCGATACTTGTACAAAATGATTCTGACTTAGACAACGAATTTCATTAAAATGTATGTTTAGTTTTAATTGTATTAC
The DNA here is from genome assembly GCA_020205615.1 of Panax quinquefolius. NCBI lineage: Eukaryota > Viridiplantae > Streptophyta > Magnoliopsida > Apiales > Araliaceae > Panax > Panax quinquefolius. The sequence goes on from JAINUW010000310.1 coordinate 118,447, forward strand.
AATGAATTACATATAGGAATGTTCTCTATATCCTTAACATGTTTATGTACCTTTCTTTTATAGTTGTCGTAGTTAACTATTTTTCAGTCATGTTTATGTACCTTTCATTTATAGTAATCGTAGTTAACTATTTCATACAATTAATTGTCATTACTGTCCTTTTCTATAAAATGTATGTTTAGTTTTAATTGTATTACATATAATTACATATGTACATGTTCTCTATATCCTTGACATGTTTATGTACCTTTCATTTATAACTCATACTAACATCCTAAATTTTTTATTTATAGATGTCTTTTGAACCAGCAGCACGAAAGCGCGGGTTGGGTTGGGGCCCTAATCATGTGCCGAAGGCCCCGGCTAATCCTGATGATCGCATTGTCATACAGATCTGTCCTCCTCCAGAAAGCACGTAAGTTAAACATCGTGTATATATAAGGGTTTAATATTTCTATTGTTATAAATATATTTTAATGTAAATTATTGTATATTGTAGTGATTTTCAAGATAGTAAAATTGTGAAGTGCATTTCACAATTATGCTTACAGAACTGGCCTACACCAGTGATTACATGGGCGAGCACACCTCTCGCCCATACTGGATCTGATTTGAAATTTGAATTTCGGTATATTTTTTTATCACTCTGATATATAATACATAGTTAATCAAATAATATTGTTTATTAATGTTGGATTCTGGTAATATAACAGTTTTAATATTATAATTGTTGTTTTATTTGCAGAAGCGATATAGATGGGATGACGCACATGCATCAGTTATTCAGACACTGTTATGGCAGAAGTGCATCGTCCGAACTAAAGATAATTTGAACAAGGAACGACAGAAAGCCCCGCAGCAATCTTTGAGATTGACCATCAGGGATGGGGTGAGCAAGATATATGCATGAACATAGCCCTTGGTGGTGCGATAACCCATATAGGTGTGAGATGTGTGACGGTGGAGAGTCGAGAGTCTGGTCGAAGAGCGAAGAACCGTCGCCTCGAAGCAGATCCTCGTGTGTATCGAAGACGGCAGAAGAAGGCAAAAGGCACGATATCGGAGCAAAGAAGATATCACAAAGTGCTGAGATATTCTTTGTCGTGGTACATATGTTATGTTTACAGTCATCTTTAGTAGTTAAAATATCATATGTTTACATAATAATATGAGAAAATGAACTTTAGGAGTCTCAGTCTCAAGGTCAACCTATCAATTGGTTGGATGTGTATGCGGCCACCCGCGATGGTCTGCCTGAGGCTGTTCAGATAGTGGAAATAAGTTCACTTTATCCTAATATGTTGTTTATAAATTGTGACGACCTTTTTTAGTATTTTTTATTTATTTTAACTATTTAATTGTTCACCTTCCGATATGACACTTATAAGGGCTTAATGAAGCAGCGTTATCTCGAAGGCACCCCGCGTCCGTCGATTGATCAAGAATTATGGGAGAGGCGTCCATCGTGAAGAAAAATTATGTCAAAGGCCAAGGACAAAAGCGGGCCGACCATCGATGTGCACGAGCAACTCGCCACACCAGTCTACGATCATCAAAGCTATCCAACCTATTATACTCCTCGCCGTTGTGTGAGAGAGCGATCTGTCGTCAGATCGTGATCTTCTTCAGATATCTTGGCGAGCATCTACGGTCTACGAGTCCTGATGAGTTGGCGGATGCGATGGCGGCGTGGAGCAAAGAACACATCATCAGAATGACGACCAGGTATATATATATCATTTATTGTTTAGCTACATTGTCTTATATGTTTATAGTCTCTGAGTCACTGTCTTACTTATATGTTTCACTACATTGTCTATTGTTTAGCTTTCCCTAAGTTGTAGCAGTATCAACACATATAACATATATGTTTTATTATTTTGTTAATTACAGGATCCTAATTTGGATGATCCATAAGGAGCGCCTAGACTTGTTTTTTTAGATTTTTAAAGCCTTGTACTCTTTTAGATTCATTCTTTGGACAATTGTATTGGTTTATATGGATGTTTACGATTGTATTGTGTTGGATGAATGTTTACAATTGTATTGTGTTGGATGAAGAGCTAAACTTGTTGTGTTGGATGAATGTTAATATGGATGCTTGTATATACTGCTGTGTTGGGATTGAAAGCAGGTACAAAGCAGGTTATTTTTGGGAAGTCAATAAAACAGCCAATTTTTTTTTTAAAAAAAAAAACCCATCAACGACCGCATGCGGTCTCTAACACTGTAACAGCGATCACATTACCTTCTTGGAAACTAGTAACCGATGCAATCGCTATTACCGGTCGCTGCCACGTGTGCCACGTCACACCTGACAAATGACTCAGCATGAGTCAGATTAGTGATGGCTACGGTCGATGATTGCGGTCGCTAAGAAGTCAGTCTCTATTAGTGCTCGCTAATGTCCATCCAGCGACCAGATTACCTACGACTAATATCGCCGAATCGACGCATAAATCGTTAATATACCATCTCATGATCGTGAGTATGCGTACATTTGATAAGCGATCACGATAAACCTTTTTGTTGTAGTTAATTACCATTAAATTATAGATAGTTTATTGCATTTGACCCTATAATAAAATATAAACTTTCTCACAACAGGTGTGTTTAAGTTGTAGATTAAAGTAATCAAATTAAAAATAAAGAAAAAATCGATCGTGAATTCTCATAAATTGTATCAAAAGGGATCGATTTTACTAACGCAAAAATGATGTTAGTAGTAATGGTGTAAATGAACCGAGACGATCCAAGTATTGAGTTGCTCAGATTTGGTTTAAAAAATTTATCGAGTATAAAATAAAGTTTGATTTAAACTCGTTTAGCCACCGAGTCCAGCATGATCTCAAATGGAGCCCGAGCAGTTTGAAATTTTTGAACGAATATGATCCGAGTATCAATAGAAAATTATAATTTGAGGAGGTTCGAATAAATTATCGAACTTTAAAATTTATTCATATTTGACTCATTTATATTTCGAATCGAACTTTTTAGTCAAGTCGAAGATTTAATCGGAAACTCTAATCGCTTGCTTTCATTTTTCTGACCTTAGTTTAGTTAATATAGCATATATATAATTAAAATCACTTAATACTTTAAGCGATATTTATAATTACTTTAGCAACATCACTAAGTAGCTAGCTAGCTTAATCCTATAAGATATTGTAATCTTTTAATATTCAGTTAATAATATTTAGGCCAAATAGCAGGGCAGGTATAGTCTGAGCTGCATGTCCTCTTGATTTGAAATTTATTATTTTTCGTAATTCTGTCCTGTTTGAGGGTTATTGTTGGGAGCCAAAGAAAGTGTCCCCCAAAAAAATTCTATCATATTTTTCATTCAGACCTCTTTAGGGGTGTCTTTGTGGAATTATGGTAGCCGTTCCATACTAATTCTACTGGCTTGATTGGAGTTTCTTCTGTAGGGCACATCTTTCATTCATTTGTACGTACTATGTGATTTGTTAGTTTCTCGCTGCTATTTCTCTTGGGTAGTAAATTGGGCCCCCTTGTAGGAGCATAGCTTTTCATATAGGGGAGGGGAGGGAGGGGAGGGGGGGGGGGGGACGGGGGAGGAGTGTTAGAATTTGAGCTTAAATTAATATGGGTTTCATTAATTATTTGTAATGATTTCACATATCAGTGTGTTCTACTCAATGAGTAGATTAAATTAAGTATTTGAAAACTCAAATCCATGGAATAATGAATGAGATATTAACTCCCAAAGATCACCCTTGAAAATGATAAATGATAATAAATACATGTGGGAAGTCAAGTCCCACATCGGTTATGAACAAAAGAATTAATAGGTTTATATACATTAAAGTTGTTCTTGGGTTTGGGCTCCAAGGGGCACCCCACTTTTGTAGAAGGGAGAAGACCTAGTAAAAGTTTGGTTTGAACTCACGCCCTGCCATTGACTGGTCGGTTTGGGTCCTTGTATAAATTTTATTTAATTTAATTCTATTATAAAAACTGTGTCATTTTGATAAACAATTGTTGACGCCGAGATTTTTTCTGTTTGTGTTCTCTACCCTTTACATGTTCTAGGTTTGATTTGATCTTGCTTAAAGGTGAGATTTTTTGGGAAGACCGACATACAATGTCGACAATTTGAAAAGTTTGATTTTATTTTATTGGACCGGATTAGACAGAGTCGCAAATTGATATGAGTTTAAATGGATGTATCAACTCATCTGAGTTTGCAAGGTTTTCGCAATATGACCCAATATGTGACTCTATTTAATTGGTCTAGAAATCGAGATTCATAGAGTTCGAGGGCTTGCTTAAGCGAGGGGAAGGTGTTAGGCATCCCCCGACTTCCGTGAAACACGGTTACTGCGCCTTTTCAATTTCCTAAGCATGTGAAGTGTGTGTGTGTGTGTGTGTGTGTGTGATGCAGATAAATGTGATCAAAGTGAGTTATTTGAAAGTAGTGTTATGCCTCTCTTCCACCTATATACAAAGGGTTTGATTTATTTGAAAAGTTTAATTTTAACCAAAGTATATACAAGTAATGTTTTGAAAATAGGTTTTCAAACCCTTATGCTCAAATAGGAATTGAGGCCTTTGACACTTTCATTTTATTCGTATTCTATTGATTTAATTTTATTTAAGATGCGAAGCATCTTTGACAAATATATATATATATATATATATATATATATATATATATATATATATATATATATATATATATAAGTGTCGACTTCTTTTATGGGCATGCCAACCATCAAAGTAAGTCCGAACACTACATGCATGATTTTCATTATTTCAGGGCCTTAAACCCGTATCCCCGTTTTAAGGCCCTGAATTTACAAGTACAAAGATTTCCAAGATAAATATACAACTAAAAAGTGTCCATTGTGGGAACCAGATCTAGATCCATTGATTGAATCGTAGATCATATGGCTCCTAGGCTCACATAATATCACATAAATAGCCTATGCCATGAATATAATGCAATAAAACACATATATTTACTCTAAACGTCGCAAAACAAATGATTCATCAGTTAAAACCTTGCATGCGCGTAACCTAAAGCTTCCAGCGTCCTCTAGATATAGATCTAGGGCCACATAGTTGCTAAATATTTACAAAAACTAGAAAGAAAATTAGATCTATACAAATCTTAGCCATTCTAGCTTCCACGTTCAAGTTTTACAACTTTTGAACCGGTTAAAAGCTAGATCTGGCTAGATTCAGTACAGATCTAGCCAATAAAATTCAAATATCGACTATTTACAAGAAATGAATGGTTAAAAAGCTAGATCTAGCCACAACCAAGCAATATATACGCAGATCTAGCACTTATATACGCTATAAAGTTAAAAAAAAAGGCACATATCTGAAGAGATCTTACCGTATTTCACGAGAAGAGCTGTCGAACGGCTTCTAGCATCTCGAAACTCGTTTTCCACTGATTAAAGTTTGATATGTTATAATATATATATATATGAGTGTTTACAAAGATGTTTTACAGAAATTAGAGTAAGATAGAAGCTCCGTTTAGCTCTCCTAGCCTCTTTTTCTCTCCTAAGCCCCTCCTTTTTCTCTGTTCTCTTCTATCTCTTATTTCATCTAAAGGAGCTGGGGGGAGGGGGTATTTATAGAATCGATCAGCCACGGGTCCACCTGCAACTGATCTTGGTGGGCCTCGTTGTCTCAAAGTACGTGCACTCTGACCAACGCACAGTCTGCTTAAACCTTCATAACTTGGAATCTGAAAATTTGATGGAGGCGTGTCATAACTTTCTGGAAATCTCTTTCTGAGCGCTACGCAATGACACGGGGCTTAACCTTTTCTGAATCCGGAAAGATGGGTCCATGACTAGATCTTGAAGTCTTCGTAGTCAGTCCGTTGAGCTGTTTAGCACAGTTTTCACTCGAAATTGCTATGATGGTTATGTTTGACATTATTCATAGTAATTTGATCAGTTTTGATGTTGATTTGACAAAATTACTCTTTTTCCCTTTCGGTTTGATTTCCGGGCTTGATGTGCTGCAAATGTTTTTCCTCAGGGTTATCTTCGGGGTTTGACTACTATTGATTTCTGTCTGTCCTCAGAGTTGTCTCTAAGGATGATTTGATGATTTCCCAGGGCTGTCTCTAGGGGTTTGATTTGATGATTTCCTAGGGCTGTCTCTAGGGTAGAAAAGATAATTTTGCCCTCCTGCATGGTTAGTAACAGGAATGCGAACTTTCGAATGTCTACAATAATATTTATTATTATACTACGTCGTTTTAGGGTGTTAGATATCGAACGGACGTGTCTAAATTGTGTCATTTTGGGAAAGGCTATCTGCCTAAACGGACGCCTTTAAACTACGTCGTTTTTTCAGAACGGACGCGCCTTTTCTGTTAAAGCTTAAAACTACGCCATTTTTGTGACGCCCTCAAAATAGGTATACATCACCCATCTTGAGTTGCCAAATACATGGTACAAAAATTAAATACAAACTTTTTTAATACAACTGTCGTGTAAAAATACGACAAAACATAGCTGAGTTTTTACATGAATATTGTCTTCTAGACAATATCCAAACTCAAATTCAATCTTCATTACATTTATTATCACACTAAGTAGTGAGGACTGCTAAAACAATCATCTCGGACTATCACTCTATTCCCCGACTAGTCCCGGCTATGTTCTCATTTCTTGAAGAGAACAATGAAAGTAAAAGGGTGAGCTCAACTAGCCCAGTAAGAAATATTATGACTAAGATAATGCAGAATAAATTATCATTAGCCTTCAATAGTGTTAAACTGATAAAATACAATAAACATCAAGTTTAACAGTAGTGGAACAAGCAATCCATTAGAAGAGTCAAATAGAGCATGATATCTACTATCTTCTATGATTTAAAAAGTTTTTCATCAACTTCATCGCTGAGACTCAACTTAATAAATAAACCACATCATCGAATCATCCCTGCACTACGGGCCAAGGATATTCATGTAATCATTAATGGTCATGATTATACCGAATAATCCCTAGTCATAATCATACCAATAACTGTCCATCAATGCACTACGGGCCAATGAGGACTTTTACCACATACTTTATAACATTACGGGTCATGATTATACCGAATGATCCCTGGTCATAATAATATCAATCAACAGTCCATCTATGCACGTAAGCCAAAAATGACTTTCATCACAATATAAGCATGTGGATGATGACAATGATTTAAGAATTCAATTAAAAGAAAGCAAATGATAAATTTTTAAAGATTTATAATTTAATTTATCCATAATTAATAATGATCAAATTGCCAACATGATACTGCTTTATGGAGTAAAATTCAAGAATTATATTGTATCAAAAATAATTTGGACTGAAAAAAAAATTAATTTTTGTCATGAATAGTACTCCGGATGAATAGTATCCCGTGAATAGTACTTTGGGAATAGTACCCCGTAAATAGTACTTTGTGAATAGTACTCGTGAATAGTACTTTTTGAATAGTACCCATGAATAGTACTCCGTCAATAGTACTCATAAAAGGAAATTACAAAAGAAAATAATATTCTATGACGAGTACAAATGAAAGGATATCTCATACGAGTATAATAGAATATACGAAATTACAAATGGATTTTCATTCGCAATGCTGTAATACACGTAGATAGATCATTTTCATAATTTAATAAAGAATGAATACGAATGGGTCATTCACCATGCATGCGGTAGTCCGCTTAGATAGGTTATTCCAACAGAATAATAAATAATGAAATAACAGAAGAATTTCACCATACATACGGTAGTTCGCGTAGACAGATTATTTCAACAGAATAATAAAGAATGAAATAACAGAAGAATTTCACCATGCATGCGGTAGTCCGTGTAGACAAGTTATTCCAACAAAATAATAAAGAATGGAGTAACAACCCTTATGAGTATTAAAAGAAAATAACTCTCTTCATGAATACGAAAGAAATAATACCCCTTACGACTGTTGAACGAAAATAATATTCCTACGAATATTGAACGAAGATGATATTCCTTACGAATATTGAACGAAAATAATATTCATACGAATACGAAAAATAATATCTTTTCAAAATATGAAATAAATAATACATCTTACCTTGAAAGAAGACTGGATACTGGAATAGTGAAGTAGCAGACTCCTCTTCTTCTTTCTCTCTATAGCTTTTGTCTCTATAATTGCTCTTGTGAGTCTTAGAGAATTGGTGAGAATGAAAGAAGAATGAGCTTTTATTTATAGGAAAACATAGTTTCGATAATTACACGTTTTGGGGCTCAAAATATTAAAGTATAATACCTTCATCTTTTCCTTCATTTTTAATTTAGTCCTGCAAGTATTATCAAACTTGCACCACCTCCCCCAACAGTACATCATGTGAATCAATAGTACAATCATGTCAATCAATAGTTCTATACATGTGAAAAAAATAATTACAGTATAGTACCTTCATCTATACCTCCATTTTTAATTTAGTCATGCAAGTATTATCAATCTTGCACCACCTCCCCTAATAGTACATGCATGTGAATTAATAGTACACACATGTGAATAAATAGTTATAAGCATGTGAATTAATAGCAATTAATTGCTCATTTATCTGATTAATTATCCGATTAGTCAATATACCCTCCAGACATCAATTATTATCGGAATAGATGTCGATTTCCACTAACACTAATAATCCCAACATAATGGAAATATCAATTTCATCTTTAATCAATACGAACTTATTCATCATTAATATTATAACTCACAATATTTAACAACCAGATAATTTTTAGGAAGGAGGGGGCTTTCCGATAAGAATTTCTCTCTATTGGCTCGTAATTAGGTGACCAAACCCTTTTCCTCAACAAAACTTTCTAGACGTCATCAATATTGCAAATAATAATATGAATAACTTTGTCGTCTCAATTATTGATTTAATAATATAAAATATTGTGACAATAATTGAATAAAACTTTGTGACTTCTCACGTAAGCATCAATAATCAAAGATACTGTACAATACCGTGTGCTACTATGCAACCACACGTATTACTGTACTTTTATCACCGATTATTTTATGACAACTTGCTTACTTTGATCACATATCACCCTTAACTTTAACCATTTATCAATTTAACCATTTACTAAATAGAATAATAATTATAAAAAAATTGAATACTTTCATTTCATAAAATTTTGATTCTCACAATTTTTGTTCTGATAAGACTAAAACTACGCCGTTTAGTGGTCCGAATGAACACGCTCTTTCTGTTAAACCTTAAAACTACGTCGTTTTGGCTAAATAATAACTTTTCAAGGGGTTATGTCCCTTCTGAAGGGTCACTAATCCCTCATATAAATAGATAGGAGGGGGCATCCATTTCATTCACTCAATTCATTCAAGCATAAACATTCTAGTATTCAAGTCTTCTTCATTTCATAGTTTTTGAGAGAGAGTTCTGAGCATTTTATTTTTGATTCGTTGAGTATACTATTTGGAGTGCTACTATAGTATACATTGTCATTACATCCTAGGGACAAGTGTTATCAACTCTAAGCATCATGCGAATGGCATAATTGTCTTAAAGACATAGTACCAAATACTAACCTTGACAAATCATTTCTGCAGTTTGAAGATATTCATTTTACTAACAGGGTCCAATTTACCCCTCGGAGTTTTGGTCATTTGCCCAGTAAAAATTTATGACTGTCTTTTCGAATTTTTACTTCCTCATTGTTTTCTTGAACTTTTTGTTTTCAAATTTACTATTAGGCAAGGGAGATCGCTCCTTAATTCTACCGTTATGTAATTTGATTATCTTTTTAACGAAATTTCCCTCGATTTCCTTGAAAAATAATCTTTCCGTCATTTTTAATATAATTGAGTCTTTTCAAGTGAGCATGACATGTATTTTTAATTTTTTACAAAATTTACTTTCACTTGAGAAATTAATCTCACTTTTATATGAGATGAAAATTTATAAAATTATAAAAAATACATGTAGAAATATTACTACCTTATTTAATTTTATTCAACTATGTGAAATAAAAATTGTTTAATAACCAAATTGAAAGTATGCAAAGCTGAGAAGCCTAATAGTAAGAAAATCTTGGTTTTCCGTTTCTCAGATGTCTATACAAATTTGCAGTCCCCTTCAAAAATAACTTTATGGTGTTGAGTCTGTTGACGGAAGGGAGCATCAGAAATGGGAGGGAGGCAATTGTGCTTTCGAAATTGATTATTTTTTTACTATCTCTTCTTTTTAAATTTGGATGTTTCAAAAATAGGCGTGCTTTAAAAAATAAATGGACCAATTTTCCAAAATTTGATGTTTTAAAATGTGTTTTATCAATAAATTATGACAAATATTATTATATAAATTTGTTGTTAATTTTAAACATTAATCCATCAAAGTCAAAGCTGTGGGAATCGAAAAGTGTTTAATTTTATAAATTGGTTATTTAATAAAATTCATCAGTAGTGAATTATGAGAGTAATTACCTTCTTCTTATTTTTTTTGGAACGAAGTAATTTTAAATTTTATATTGCAAAATTTTTTCAGTATATGTTAGTAACCAATAATACTTTGGTCGGTTACAAGCATTTAACTCATTTATGTATGGTTAATTATCCACTAATTAAATTTTGATTTTCTAAACTAATTTTCATATATATAAAGAAATTAATACTATTTAAAAAACATCATTTTTATAAACAAAAAAGGCCCACGTGATTTTTATTTTTTTGAGAGGGGTGGTGGGCGGGGTGGGGGGTGGGGTGGGGGTGGGGGTGGGGTGGGAGTGTATACATAATCACTAAATATATTTTTTTGAATTAAAATTTACGAATGTGAATTGAAAAAGAACTTTTGATTTTGATTTGGAATAAAATATGGATCAAAAAATGGTTAACCAGTTTGGATCTATATTTCTTTTAAAAAATATGATTCCAAACCTTAATCAACTTAAATAAATAAAATAGTTAACCAACTAATTTACTTCTGAGTTGACCCAATAATTAATCAACTAATTTGGTTCTAATTAATATGAGTAGACCCAATACTTAATCAACTATATTGTCAGGTTTACTTTTATGTTCTTGTTTGTAGATTGTTTTGAGACATTTCTTTCATTCCTACATTCCATTATTGAAGAAGATTGATAGTTGTCAATTGTTTTTTTCCCCACCATCCTTGTATGCTTAGAAACTTAGGTAAGACAATATTGTGCTTGTCATAAAACTTCAAAGTCCAAAGCATTACTTAATATACACCCACTAGTCTTACTAGCTTTGAGTAAAACTGTACAAAGATTAAAAAAAAAAAAAAAAATCTGGCAAAGAGACTAAGCCTATGGTTGAATTTTATTATCTCAAAATGAAAGTTTCTGTTTTTCCCAAATTAACTTATTCAGGAGAACATATTTATACCTCAAGAAACTTTAAGTTTATAAGACTATGAAAAAATAGGAGCCAGTTCAACATTGCACTAAAGCTTGAGATTTAAAGGTTTAGGAAGATTTGAAGAGATGTGGAATAAAAAGGTATCTGGGAGTGTGAAAGTTAATTTGAACCAGAAGATCTCTAGTTGAGATTGAGCATATTAATGTGGATGGGAAAGTGGTAGGCTTGTCGGAGGTAAGGAGATTGAGATGTGAAGAATGAAAGGGGGGGTAAAAAATCTTGCTATTACGAAGGGGATATGTTGGCACCAGAAATCTGGAGCTTTGTTGAATATTGGCTCCATGTTTTGGTCTTTGGTCATTCGTCAATGGTCCTCACCCATTAATGGGTCAACAACAAACATCTTATCAACTCTCTCATTAAATCTCATTAATGCAACTTCCTCATTTAATTCGCCTCCCCTCCATTTGGCTATAAAAAAACAGCAAATAAGAAGGGAAAAGACACCAAAATTGATAGAACATCTCTTAGAGAAAAGAGAGCAAAACTCTAGTTTGAGTGTTAAAGAGAGTTAGAGAGTGAGAAGCTCAGTTAGAGCTTTCTGAAAGTGAGGATGTAGAGAGAAATCTGAGATCTCTCCCCGTGGATTTCTGAGAAATCAAAAGAGAGTTTGCAATCTCCATATTATTTTCATAGTGAATTTCTGAGATCTCTCCCCGTGGTTTTTGCCAGTTGGGTTTCCACGTAAATTTCTCGTGTTATTATTTTATATCTCATACAGTAGTGTGTTTTGTATTTATTTGTGTAAGCCTGATTTCTCAACAATTGGTATCAAAGCTCTTGGTTCACGCCAACAATCTGTTTAAAGAGAAATTAGGCAGGTCACAAATACGAAGATGGCAAGCACAAGTGCGAGGTATGAAGTTGAACCATTTGACGGTAAGTCAAATTTCAGTATTTGGCAGTGTACAGTCAAAGATGTATTGGCTCAACAAGGATTGACAAAGGCACTAGAAGGGAAGAAACCAGCGACTATGACAGATGAAAAATGGACGGAACTTGAAGCAAAGGTCGTGACAACAATCAGATTGAGTTTGGCGCCACAGATCAAATATCAGGTTTTGACAGAAACCTCTTCGAAGGACCTGTGGGAGAAACTTGAGAAAGTTTACAAGTCAAAGTCTCTGTCAAATCGGTTATATTTAAAGAAGGAATTGTACTGGCTTCGGATGGAAGAAGGGTCAGATTTGGCCAATCATATTAATGAGTTTAATAGATTGGTGACCCAACTAACCAGTATTGATGTGAAGTTGGACGAAGAAGATAAAGCCTTATTGCTTCTTGTCTCTCTACCAGATTCATACTCAACTCTCCAGACTACACTCCTTGTAGGGAAGGAAAAGCTTGCAGTTGACGATGTGATGTCAGCAGTTCTGGACTAGGATAAGTTCAGGGGCACTACTTCCAGAGATCAAGGAGACAGTCTTCTTACTTTTTCAGATGGGCGTGGCAGGGGTCCTAATCGAAAGAAGTATTCCGACAAGGAACGAGAAAAGTCTCAGGCGAGACCAGGCAAGAAGGATAAATCTCAGTTTGAGTGTTATCATTGCCACGAGAAGGGCCACTACAAAAATCAGTGTCCATTATTGAAGAAGGATAACAAGAAGAAAGGAAAGCAGATTAAAAATCGCTAATGTTCTTGAAAGCAAGCGGATGTGTAAATGACGGAGAGAGTATATGTGATGTGAAAATGAAGCTTCACAAGGTGATCTCTTATCTGTTAGAGACAGTGGCAGCCTTACAGATTGGTATATGGATTTCGGTTGTTCTTTTCATATGTCCCCTCATAGGGATTGGTTTGATACTTTTACATCCTATAATGGTGTTACAGTTTTATTGGGTAACAATGCAGTCTGCAAAGTTACTGGGATATGCACCATCAAAATTAAAATGTTTGACGGGGTTGTCAGAACATTGGGTGATGTAAGGTATATTCCAGAATTGAAGAAGAGCTTGCTATCGGTTGGAGTACTTGACTCTATAAGTTGCAGTATCTCAGTCAGAGATGGTATCATGAAAATTACCAAGGGTTCGATGGTAATTATGAAGGGCCAGAAGAAGGGCACCCTCTACAAGTTGATAAGGGACACAATTGTTGGTGGAGCAGCAAATTCTGTGCAGAATAATTCCAATAGTGATAGCACAGAATTATGGCACATGCGACTTGGTCATCTGAGTGAAGGTGGAATGAAAGAACTTCACAAAAGGCAGTTGCTGAAAGGTGTCAAAACGTGAAATTTGGAATTTTACAAGTTTTGCGTGTATGGAAAACAACGGAGGGTCAGCTTCAAGGCAGGAGCACATACCAGTAAGAATGTACTTGATTATGTACATTCGGATGTGTGGGGCCCAATCAAGCATACGTCAATGGGTGGAGCCCATTATTTTGTAAGCTTTATAGATGACTACTCCAGAAAGGTGTGGGTGTATATTATGAAGCAGAAATCCGAGGTTTTCAGAATCTTCAAGTAGTGGAAAGCTAAAGTAGAGAACCAGATCGGAAAGAAGCTGAAGTATTTCAAATCAGATAATGACACGGAATACAAGGACAGGTCATTCCTACAGTTCTGCCAGGATGAAGGTATCACCAGGCACTTCTCAGTTAAAAGAACTCCAGAGCAAAATGGGGTTGCCGAGAGGATGAACAGAACTCTATTGGAATGTGCCAGATGTATGAGGTTGAATGCAGGATTACCCAAGAGTTTCTGGGCTGAGGCAATCAACACAGCGTGTTATCTGATAAATCGATCTCCTTCAGCTGGAATTGATTACAAAATCCTCGAAGAGGTATGGAGTGGGAAACCAGTTGATTTTTGAGACGCCCCCAAAACATGTATACATCACCTATCTTGAGTCGCCAGATACATGGTACATAAATTCAAAAACAACTTAATTATACAACAGTCGTGTAAAATACGATAAAACATAGCTGAGAGTTTAAACAAGAATATTGTCATCTAGACAATATCCACACTCAATGGTGTCCTCATTACAATTATTATCACATTATTCCGTAGAATAGTGAGGACTACTAAAGCCATTTATCCTGGACCATCACTCCATTTCCCGACTCGTCCCAGCTATATTCTCATTTCCTGAAGAGAACAATGAAAGAAAAGGGTGAGCTCAACAAGCTAAGTAAGAAATATTATGACTAAGATAATGCAAAATAAATTATCCTTAGCCTTCAACAGTATAACAACTGATAGAATATAATAGACAACAAGTTTTAGATCAACAACTGCAGCGGAGTAAGCAATCCATTAGAAGAGTCAAGTAGAGCATAAAATCTACTATCTTCTATGATTTAAAAATATTTTTATCAACTTTATCGCTGAGACTCAGCTTAATAAATAAACCACATCATTCCTACACCATGGCCAAGGATATTCATGTAATCATCAATGATCATGATTATACCGAATAATCCATGGTCATAATCATACCAACAACTGTCCATCAATGAACTACAGGCCAATGAGGACTTTCACCACATCATTCGTCACATTACGGTCATGATTATACCAAATAATCCTTGTCATAATCATACCAAGTCCATCATACGCGTAAGCAAAGATGACTTTCATCACAATATAAGTAATGAGGATGATGACAATGACATAATAATTCGATAAAACAAGTTCAAGGATAAATTTTAAAGATTTATAAATTAATTTATTCAGGAACCAATAACGTCCAAATTGTCAACATGATACTGCTTTATAGAGTAAAATTCAAGAATAATATTCATGTACCAAAATAATTTGGACAGAAAAGAAATATATTTTTCGGGTAAATAGTACCCCGTGAATAATACCCTGTGAATAGTACTTCGGGAATAGTACATCGTGAATAGTACCCCGACATGAAAAGTACTTCAAATACCCGAGTGAATAATATTCGGGTGAATAGTAATTGGGTGAATAGTAATCCGTGAATAGTAACTCATGAATAGTACTCCGGCATGAAAAGTGCACCGAATACCCGAGTGAATAATACTAGAGTGAATAGTAACCGGGTGAATAGTAACTCATAACAAAAAAATACCAAAGAAAATGATATTTCACGACGAGTACAAAAGAAATGATATCTCAGACGAGTATAACAGAATATACGAAACTGCAAATGGATTTTCACTCGCCATGCGATAATCCACGTAGACAGATCATTTCCACAATTTAATAAAGAATGAATATGAAGGATCATTCACCATGCATGAGGTAATCCACATAGACAGGTTATTCTAACAAAATAATAAAGAATGGAATAATAGAAGAATTCACCATGCATGCGGTAGTCCGCGTAGACAAGTTATTCCAACAGAATAATAAAGAATGGAATAACAACGAAATTCTCGTGTGTTTATGTAATCGCATGCATGATAAAGTTATTCCAACATAATAATAAAGATTGGAACTGTGTCATGCGTAATCCGCACGCATGAGGATATTCCAACGAGAATAATAAAGAAGCGGAACCGAGTCGTGCGTGAATCCGCATGCATGGGATATTCCAATGAGAATAATAAAGAATGGAATAACAATGAGAATTCACGGGCATGCGATAGACCACACGCACGAGTTATTCCAATGAATAATAAAGAATGGAATAATGAAGAATTTCACCATGTATGCGGTGCTCAGATAGATGAGTTATTCCAACATAATAATAAAGAATAGAATAATAACAACCCTTACGAGTATTGAAAGAAAATAACTCTCTTCATGAATACGAAAAAGAATAATACCCCTTACCTCAAAAGAAGACTGGATCTTTGGAATAGTGAGGAGGCAGACTTTCTTCTTCTTTCTTTCTATAATTTCTCTCTATAATAATTGCTCTATAGCTTTAGTGAATTGGTGAGAAATGAAGGAAGAATGAGCTTCTATTTATAAAAAAATATAGTTTCAATAATTGCATATTTTGGGGCTCAAAATATTACAGTATAATACCTTCATCTTTTCTTTCATTTTTAACTTAGTCCTGCAAGTATTATCAAACTTGCACCACCTCCCCTAATAGTAAATCATGTGAATCAATAGTTCTAAACATGTAAAAAATTAATTATAGTATATTACCTTCATCTATACCTCCATTTTTAATTTAGTCATGCAAGTATTATCAATCTTGCACCAACTCCCCTAATAGTAAATCATGTGAATCAATAGTACACACATGTGAACACATAGTTATAAACATGTGAATTAATAGCAATTAATTGCTCATTTATCCGGTGAATTACCCGATTGGTCAATATAACTTCCAGACATCAATTATTATTGAAATAAATGTCTATTTCTACTAACACTAATAATTCCCACACAATGGAACTATCAATTTCATCTTTAATCAACACGAACTTATTCATCATTAATATTATAACTCACAATATATAACAACCAGGTCGTTCCCAGGAAAGAGGGGGCTTTCCGATAAGGATTTTTCCTTATTGGCGTGCAATTAGGTGACCAAACCTCTCCTTGACAGAACATCTAGACATTGTCAATATTGCAAATAATAATATGAATAACTTTTCAAATCTCAATTATTGATTTAATAATATAACATATTATACAGATGATATTGTGACAACAATTGAATCAATAATATGAGAGATATGATGCAACAATTAATGTAGCAATAATTGAGTATAACTGAGTGACTTCTTACGTAAGCATCAATAATCAATACCGTGTGCTACTATGCAACCATGCGTATTGTACTTTTACTACTGAGTAGTTCAACAGTTTTAACGGTAACACTCGCTGTTATTTTTAATAAAAGATAATTCTGTCGTTTTCTAACTACGACAATACTTTCGTTATGGGGTCCACCGATGATTGTGCCGTCGTACGAATATTCCATGTTAAAACGAATATTCCCCGACCAATCGAATATTATATAACAACTTGCTTACTTTGCAAAATTTATAAATATTACCCACAACTATAACATTATATCAAATCCACACCATAATATTAAAAAAAATATTTCAAGAAATTTAAATCTTTATTCATAAAATTTGGGGTCTCACAATTTTTGTGTGATGAAAATCTTTGGTTGTCCAACTTATGCTCATCTTCCAGTCGAAGAGCGACAGTCCAAGCTTGATCCAAGGTCAAAAGAGTGTATTTTCCTTGGATATGAAGATGGAGTCAAGGGATACAGGTTATGGGATCCAGTATCCAAGAAGAAGGTTGTCAGCAGAGATGTGGTGTTCAATGAGAAACATATGTTGAACAAATCCGAGAATGAAGAATCTGCAGCAAGTGAGTTGTAGAAACACCCAGTTGAAATGGAGCTTCCTGAAGAGATTGAAGATGATCATCTTTCAGATCCCCAAGAGAGGCCCTATAATCTTGTTAGAGATAGGGAAAGACAAGTCAGCAAACCAGTGCAGAGATATGGGTTTGAAGACATGGTTGCCTTTTTCTTGATTACTGGTAGTGAAGATCCAACTAGCTATCAGGATGCTATTCAATCCGAGGATAATGATAAATGGGCGATAACGATGACATAAGAGATGAAGTCTTTACAGAAGAACCAGACTTGGGAGTTAGTTCAACTTTCGAAAGGATCGAAAGCTATAGGATGCAAGTGGGTGTTCAGGAAAAAGGAAGCTTAGTCTGATAAAGAAGGTGAAAGATTCAAGGCCAGGTTAGTGGCAAAGGGATTTTCTCAGAGAGAAGGAATCGACTACAATGAGATCTTCTCACCAGTTGTGAAACACACGTCGATTCGATTGATCTCATCTATTGTAGCATCACAGGATATGGAGTTAGAACAGCTTGATATGAAAATAGCTTTTCTCCATGGTGATTTAGAAGAAAAGATCTACATGAAGCAGCCTGAGGGGTTTATTGAACTAGGAAAAGAGGGTTTAGTTTGCAGTTTGAAGAAGTCTCTCTATTGTTTGAAGCAGTCCCCAAGACAGTGGTACATGAAGTTTGACAACTTCATGGTGGCTCATGGTTACTCTCATTCAAAGTATGATCCATGTGTGTATTTCAGATTCCTTGATGACGGCTCTCTAGTATTGTTAACATTATATGTCGATGACATGTTGATAGCAGCAAAGAGAAAGTCAGATATTCTTCAGCTGAAGAATTTGTTGAGCAGTGAATTTGACATGAAGGATCTTGGGTCAGCCAAGAAGATCCTAGGTATGGAAATTCACAGGGATCGTCAGGCAGGAAAGTTGTGGTTAACTAAAAAAGGATATGTGAAGAAGGTTTTGGAGAGGTTTAACATGAATAATGCTAAACCAGTTAGCACTCCGTTGGCAGACATTTGAGTTGTCTTCACAGTTGAGCCCATGCATGCGAGGATGAGGTGGAGTATATGTCCAAAGTACCGTATGCAAATGCGGTGGGTTGTCTAATGTACGCCATGGTATGTACAAGGCCAGATATCTCACATGCAGTCAGTGTGGTTAGCAGGTATATGGAAAATCCAGGAAAAGAGCATTAGAATGTTGTAAAATGGATTTTCCGTTATCTAGCAGGTACAACCAATTACGGTCTTATGTTTGATCGTGATACCGCAAGAAGTGAGGTTACAGGGTTCGTTGATTCGGATAATGCTGGAGACCTAGATGCAAGGAGATCTACGATAGGGTTTGTATACACCTTTTGTGGAGGGTGTATATGTTGGAGGTCGGTGTTGCAGTCTATGGTAGCATTATCAACAACAGCGGCTGAGTATATGGTATTCACAGAGGCAAGCAAGGAGGCTTTGTGGCTTAAGGGACTAGTTGAAGAACTAGGTTTCAAGCAAGGCAGTATCCAGATTCAGTGTGATAGTCAAAGTGTTATTCATTTAGCAAAGAACCAGGTGTTCCATGCCAGAACCAAACATATAGATGTTCGGTATCATAAGATTCGTGAGTGGCTGAACAATGGTGACATTGCAGTTCGCAAAGTTCACACAAAGGAGAATGTTGTAGATATGCTCACAAAGTCAGTTACAGCAGAAACGTTCCAGCACTGCTTGGACTTAATTCACTTCGTCTAATGCTGAGTTCATAGTGGAGTATCCAGGGAGAGGGATACATTCACAGACACAAAGAAGATCACAATATTTGGAAAATATGAGCCAAGGTGGAGATTGTTGAATATTGGCTCCATTTTTAGTCTTTGGTCATTGGTCAATGGTCCTCACCCATTAATGGGTCAACAACAAACATCTTACCAACTCTCTCATTAAATCTCATTAATGCAACTTCCTCATTTAATTCTCCTCCCCTCCATTTGGCTATAAAAGGGCAGCAAATGAGAAGGGAAAAGACACACCAAAATTGATAGAACATCTCTTAGAGAGAAAAGAGAGCAAAGCTCTAGTTTGAATGTTAAAAAGAGTTAGAGAGTGAGAAGCTCAGTTAGAGCATTCTGAGAGTGAGGGTGTAGAGAGAAATAAACAGTTAGTTTATTTCTCAGAAGAGAGTTTGTAATCTCCATATTATTTTCATAGTGAATTTCTGAGATCTCTCCCCGTGATTTTTCCCAGTTGGGCTTCCACGTAAATTTCTGGTGTTATTATTTTATATCTCATACAGTAGTGTGTTTGTATTTATTTGTGTAAGCCTGATTTCTCAACAAGCTTCATGGCAGCCGGAGAGTGATGGGTTCATCGAGTTGTGAATTCTAATAGATGGATTAACCACGCCAGGAGATGGT
Organism: Panax quinquefolius; assembly: GCA_020205615.1. NCBI lineage: Eukaryota > Viridiplantae > Streptophyta > Magnoliopsida > Apiales > Araliaceae > Panax > Panax quinquefolius. The sequence continues at coordinate 138,570 of JAINUW010000310.1, forward strand.
TATTGGGGTAGAGATACTACCATGGTTTCAAATTGCGATCGCGGCCTAGCCTAGGAGTGGTGACTAAAGAATAAATGAAACCAAACCAAGTTGCCGATATTTGGGTTAAATACACTTTTCCCCACTACTCTAATTCTAGGTTTCTAAAATGAATCATCGAATCAATTTTTTTCATTTGTCTCATTTGAACTACAATTTGTTTACTAAAACCATTACAAAATTACATTAAAGTGTTTGACTTTGGTGGGAAAAATTACAAGAGGTGCCACGTGAGAGAGAGAAATCCTACATGTCATATATTTTTGTTTGTGGCATGCCTAGATGGAAAAACAATCAATCTTCTAAAATCCATTAATATTTTTTAAAATTCTGTCTAGTTTAAAATAATGCATTCAAAATAAAAATCCTACATGTCAAATTCATCTAGTTTTTAAAATTTGTCTAGTTTTTGAAGAATTTAAAATTTTATTTTAAAAATAGAAGTATGATTAATCTTAATGATTTTATCTTAATGTAAAAATCATTAAAAATTATTAATCTTATTTTTTAATGTAAAAGTCATTAAGATTAATCCTACTTATATTTTTTAAAATTTTATTTTAATCAATTAATATTTGTACAATTTTAAATAAATTATATAAATTACATATAATTATATAATTTTCTTTTAATTTAAATAACTCATTAAATTCATTAATTTAATTAACCTCTCTTCAGATAAAACTAAAATTAGTAATATAACATATAAATGTCTGATATGTTATTGTATTAAGATATATTACATATATTATTAAAATAAGAAAATTTTGGGTAAATTTTGAATTTGAGTAATGTCTTTAACATTATTCATAAGTATTTTATAATAAGCACAAATTAAAAATTAAAATTTATAAAAATAAATTCAAACTTAAAAATATAACTAAAATTTTGAAAAGTAATTATTATTTTTATTTTTCAAAATTAATATAATTATTATTTATATTATGAATCATTAAATAAATATTAAATATTAAATATATTAACAAATAATTAAATTAATTAAAATATATTAACAAATAAGTAATGTAATTAAATAAAATATATTAATTAAAGTAATTAATAATAAAATATATTAATGTGTAATTTTTACAAATATATTTATATAAAATTATTGAATTCATATTTTTTAAAACAGATGATCATATTTATATAGTTAAGCAATTACAAAGGATCATGTTATTCAAAATAGAGAATCATTACAGGAGCCCAAAATCCATTTCTTCAAAACAGAAGATCAAAATAGAGGAGAACAGATTTGCACCGAACTAACCTAGATTCCGGCGAGTAAAAGCAGTCGCCATTGTTGCCGGCGAGATGGGGGTAGAAGTTCAAATAAAACCAACAATAAACCAAATAATCAGTTCCACAAAAAGAATTAAGCATCAAACATAGTGAATCAGCTCAGAACCAACAAATTAATTTGACCCAACGGAGCAGATCTCCATCTTAATTAAATCAATTTGAAAACTCCCAACAAAACTGTATCATACTATCATCCACGATTTGACATCATCAGTTCATCACAACCAAATTTGAAGATCCTTTAACACCGCAAACTAATAAAAACATAGACATCCCCAGAAAATAGTGAATGATGGGAATCACAATAAAATTATAAAAAGACATGTTGAATGAAAAAGGCAATTAGCTAACTTGGTACAACATCACTGATTTGAGAATGAGGTCCAGAAGAGCCAACTCCTAAATATTACAGTGATGCTCTAATCAACCAGATCCAAGCGGCTCTAATCTGATCTTAGCCATCGCCGATTGACAGATAGAGTTGTATGGATCTATGGAGTCCTTCATCGGATCTACCCATTGACAGATAGAGTTGTATTTATTGTAATAAATAGATCCGAAATTTGTAGATATAGATCTGATATATATCTGCTCCTTCCTCCCTCGTCATCTTCACTTTCTCTCTCATCGCCGTCTCCACTGAAACAAAAGTCGCCGACGAGTTGGGAGAAGTCTCGGTAAGAAGAAGAAGAAGAAGAGAATAATAAGAATTAGAAGAAGAGAATAATAAAAATAAGAAGAAGGAGAATAACAATAATAATAATAATAATAATCCTTCAATTTTAAAATATTAGATAATTTTATATTTTTAAAGTAAAATTAAAATATTAAAAATATTAAAAAATATGAATTAATTAATTTATATAAATACATTTGTAAAAATTATTCATTAATTTATTTTATTATTAAATAAATTTAATTATTTGTTATATATATTTATTTGATTTATATTTTGTTAATTTATATAAATACATTTGTAAAAATTATTCATTAATTTATTTTAATTAATTAATTTGATTTAATTATTTGTTATGTATATTAATTTGATTTATATTTTGTTTAACTATTTATTATAGAATTAAGTATAACTAGTTGATAGCCTGTGCAATGCACGGGCTAGTTTGTTTTTCGATTGTATAATTTTCTAAAATTGGAATGAGAAAGATTTTTCATAATAATAATATTTTTTTTCATATAAACTTTTTTATTCTTTTTTGCATTGCATAGCAATTACATGTATAAATATATTGTTATTGCTATTTTATTACTTCCACTTTTATTGCGATAACCCATTTTATTTAAGATCATTCAGTTGTTGCTCGATTTTCTAAATCTTCTTGTTCATGGCTTCAATCTTTATTTGTAGCGTAACAATAGTTTCTTCGATCCTTGCATTCTTGGCATATCCATAACCACCATTGTCACTACTGCTATCATCGCTTATTTCAATAATTTGGCGTTTGTTCTGCCCTTTGTTTTTTGTTGGTATAGATTTGCAAATAAATGAACACATAAAATTTTAAAAATAACATGCAAAATAGGAAGAATATATTAGTTAAAAAAAACAAACTAATTACTTTACCTGATATCCATTATTTAGTATTTTGTATGATTTTGTTTGTGTATTGGGTTTTTTGTTTATGTGATAGTGGTATTTATAGGTGTTTTATATTTAATGAGTATTTATTTTTTTTGTCATCAATATTGCTTATCCGTTATATGTTATAAATTTTTATAGTTCTAATATTTTATGTTTTTTTGTTGGTGACTTTTGGAGTCTTTTATGTGTTATTTTTTTTATTTGAGGACAACTGGACCGCACCAAATTTTATAGTTCTAATATTTTATGTTTTTTTGTTGGTGACTTTTGGAGTCTTTTATGTGTTAGTATTTTTTATTTGAGGACAACTGGACTGCACCGCTTGGTTTCTTTCATAATTATTCATTGAATGTTATAATATTTGAAGTCTGTTAGTATTTCTTTCTTTTTGTTTTGAGTACTACTACAGACACAAACTATTTTACAAATATTTTATAAAAGCTCACGCCAAGATACTCCACCTCAAAGATATTGATTAACAAATTGTTTTTAATGTAGTTCTTTTTTACATGATATCTTTGAGGTGGGATATCGCCACATCAAGATTTTTGTAAAATATTTGTAGAATAATAGATATCTAAAGATTATTCTTTTGTTTTTCTGTCTTTCCATTTTCCTTCGCCGACGTGTATTTTTTCCGACTAATAAGGGGGAATTCCATCATCGTAATCGATTTGTTGAAGTCGCCGGTGTGTGAATTTTAGCGTCGTGTTAGGAATTTGCATATGGGTGGTTGCAATTTATGCGTCTATTCTATTGGGTGGTTTCTCGTTTTTTCAATTTCAGTCTGTGATTTACCTCCGATCATCGCCGGCCTTGCATAACTATGGATCCAACCATCACAGTAGGTTCTCGATCCTTTATTTAACTTGGATCTTTCTTTAATTTGGTTTTTTCTTATATCTGTCCTATTTAACAATATAAATATCTCTCTCTCTCTTTCTTCTTTCTTGGGTTTGATTTGTTTGATCGTAGGTTGAGTTTTTGATCAGGATTTCTTATATTCTTTAGTGGGTGCTACCTTAATTTTGTTTTTGGGTTTGTCGGGAAAGAGTTTAATTTTCTTTTTTTGGTGTTATTTCAAAAGGGTTTTGTCACTTTGAAATTGAAAGAAAAGATTTTGAAGATGATAGTAGAGGTAAAACTTTAATTAGGATTTTTTTTCTTGGTTTAACAGATTATTTAGTTAATTTTCAGGGAAGTTTTTTTTTTTGGAAAAAGTTTGGGATTATTTGCTACTAATAAAATGAGTGGTGAGGGAGAGGGAGATTCTACAACTCCTAAGAAGTCTGATACCCATGAAGGATATACCTCTAATGTGGGAGAGGGAGCTTTGTTGGGGTCAAAGGCAAAAGATGTGGGAAGTATTAGCAATAAAGAATTGTATATGAGGGCAGATAAAATTGATTTCAAGAGTTGGGATGTTCAGTTGGAGAAGCATTTGAGTCGGGTTTGGTCAAGAGACAGGGACACACCTACCAAGAAGGAAGAATGGGAAATTGATTTGGCTAAATTAGATATAAGAAATGTTATAGTTCATGGAACATATGGTACAGTGTATAAGGGTAATTATGATGGCCAGGATGTTGCTGGTAATTTTTGAACAATTCTTTATCGCTCTGGTTATCTGTTTTTTCTTATTGCTGAAGAGAAGTTATCTATGTTAGCTGCTTGGAGTTGAATTTATTTTACTTTTTTTCTAGCTATATAGTGTTTAATTGTTATTCATTACTTTGATTTGCTTGTTTTGCCTGCATATTTTGTGATTCAATTCCTGAGCAGAGAGTATGCTCACAAAGAAGACTCGAGAAGTATTTTACTATGTTGAGTTGTAAATATAAATGTTTTAATCTTTTATCCTAATGACCTTCCCCAGATTCTGCTATTTGCAGGAGCACTGGGTACAACCGTACAACCTTTAGTCTTTTATCTAGATAATGATATAATTAGCCTGAAAGAACTTGGGCAAAATCCTTGACAGTTTTTTACAAAAATTAAAGTTTCATTTTAAAGTCACCCCAAAAATGCTGTTTATTGGGGGGGATTTTGTACCTGCCTTTGTTTGAAAGCACCCAAAAGGATTTAATGTTGCATATGGATGAAGCACCATGATAATGGATTTTTTGTATCGTTTTCTAATTGTTTAATGGATTCTAAATGCTGTTTTACCAAGACAATACTCTTGAAAAATAGGGAAACAATAATCAAGTAACACTTAAAAAAACTTTTCTAATGACCGAAAGAAAAGAAAGAAAAAGGGAGAATGTTACCATTTAAGGTTAGAATTGCACATCATTATATATGGCTGATTGTATCATTATTACTATACTGACATGAGCAGTGTACAAATTTTTTCAGCTGCGCTACTTAGGCATTTCTAATGAAACTTCTTATGGAGTCATGGAGTTTGTACATGCTGTAAAAGTTGAAGGACTACCAAAGATTGCAGTATTCAAAATAGCTACAACAAATATTCTTACCTTGACAATGTGGTAGTTGTACTGTTAAACTTTGGGATGGAGCATTCGTATCAACGAAAACTGGATGCCAAATACGTTCAGAACTAATCAAGTTAGGGTCGGCCTCGAGAGGTACATCATAGAACATGATATCTATTTAATTACAGATTACCAATCACTCAATTGATAATTTTAAAAAATATATTACCTATACATACATAACTTAAAAAGGAATTTTTTATACTAACATTAATGTTTTGCAGTCCACAACGGTTCCAATTGCGCATTCGTTCTAACCTTAGACATGGAGGCTATGATGTTATGTGTTTAGCCCAACTTGCATTTAGTTCAATTTGAGGATGCTACAATTTTGCAGTGTTTTTTGTTAGTACCTGTATATATACATGCTGTTATATAATTAATTGCTATTCTAAGAGAGGCAATTTTGAAGATGAAAGAAAAAGAAAAACTGTTGGATTGGAAGAGGCAGCTGAATTAATGGATTGCAGTTTTGAAGATGAAAGAAAAAGAAAAACTATTGGATTGGAAGAGGCAGCCGAATTAATGGTTTTCAGTTATGTATTAATGGTTAATATTATGTATTAATGGTTAATATCAATTGTATATGGGATTTCAATTGATTAAAATTGGGTGTGTTAATTAATTAATTGATTTGAAATTAATTGAGTTTCTGTTGGAAATCAAATTGGAAGACAGATTAATTAATTGATTTTTAACTCTTTTAAAAATCAAATTGATTTCAATTGATTAAAACTGGGTGTGTTAGGAAGCCAAGTTAACTGATAAAAATCAAATTGATTTCAATTGATTAAAATTGGGTGTGTTTGAAAGCCAGATTAACTGTGTTAAAAATCAAATTGATTTCAATTGATTAAAATTGGATGTGTTTGGAAGCCAAATTAATTAATTGATTTGAAATTAATTGAGTTGACTCACGTAATTATGTAATTTAAAGGATAGGCTGTGATGTCTTTGATTTGAAATTGATTGAGTTGACTCACCTAATTATGTAATTTAAAGGATAGGCTGTGATGTCTTTATATATAAGGTATTGATTTAATTTAATAGTTATTCAACTCGGCTTCTCTCTCCTGCCACGTATTGCCACATCATTGTTCTGTTAAATAATTAACGGACATAGACGGTAAAATCACTTTTTGTAAATAATAGATAGTTCAATGAGTTGATCGTAAAAAAAATCAGTTCAATGATGTATTTGTAAACCGACCCTTAGTATAGTGATGAAAACTGTATTTAACCTGCCGATATTTAGGCAAAACAGCCACTTCTTTGAACAATGGATCTGCAATAAAATATTGCTGTCTGGTGGAGCCCTGGAGGAGTGTGGATTTCTATGGAAAATTGTTTGAGGAGGTGGAGGTTTGGAGACTTTAAACTTGGCGACATACCTTTCTATGGATTCAGTGAGGTGGATTGACTTGGTTTGGAGAGTCCTTTCACTAAGGAGGAAGTAGTGGTTGCAGTGATAAGGTGCCAGCTGCCAGGACTGAATAGTTTCTCTGTAGTTTTCTTCAAACATTGTTTGAGTGTGGTTTTGGGGATATGTTTTGGAATTCTTCTGAGTTCTTTCAGCTAGGGAGATTTGATAGGAGATGCAACCTTCCTTGCTCTTATTCCAAAGAAGGGTACAGTGGATAACATTGGGGAAATCAGGGCAACTTAATTTTTTGGGATTTAGTTGTTGATTTTTGGGGAATTTTAGCTGGGGAGCTTAGTGTATTTATTTATTTCGTTTAATTATTGTTGTATTATATTATTATTATTATTATTATTTTTGGGTCTTTGTGTAATTTTGTAGTCGAGTTTAGTGACTTTGCTGGTTGTATGCTTCTAGCGGCGGAACTAGGGGGGGCGGGGGGCGTCTGCCCCCGGTAGCAGGCGGAGGCAGAACTAGGGGGCGGCGACGGGGGCGGCCCACTTCCAGACAAGTTGTTCGGGCGGCGCAGCACCAGGCTCTGGATCCGACGGCGATGCATGGGGTTACACAATTTTCTGATCTGACGGAGGAGGAGTTTGAGACCATGTTTTTGGGTGGGAAGGGTGGTGGCGATGTTGGTGGAACTGGGACCCCGTTCGATGGTGGTGCCGGTGCAGTGGCGCAGGTGATAGAGGTAAGTGATTTGCCGAATAGTTTTGATTGGAGAGAGAAAGGTGTTGTTAGTGAGGTGAAGATGCAGGTGAGAATTTTACTTGTAACAATATTTTTTGAAAACATTTTTGAATTTAATCCTACTTAATTTACATCTATAAGTATTTATAAATTATAACTATTACATTAAATAAAGTTAAATAAATTCTCATTAATTATGAGTTTTAGATTTTTTTAAATTGACTAGGAAAATAATCGAACGAGAACGGAGTAATATTTTAATATTTGTAGTATAGCCAGTCTATGGTTCCTTAAAATTAAATTTTGCAGGTTGGTTTGTTTAAGTTCAAATTTTACTGAATTAATTGATTATGATTGCATATATAATAACAAAGTTTTTTTTTTTTTTTTAGAATCTATATTATTACAATTCAAATCTAAGGATACATTTCATTTTAGGACTTCGAATTGGGAGAGTCTGGAAGGGTCAACGGGAAAACTATATAGGAAGCTATATATATAAGGGGGCAACGTAGGGAAAATTTATCTTTTTAATCTTTTGCAGGGAAAATTTTGTAGCGCATGTTAACTTTTATTTAATATAATTAATATTTATACATATTTAAGGTGTTAATTAATGTTTTAAAAAAAATTAGTAAGATTTCCTTATAACAATGATTCAAGTAACAACCATAACACAATAAAAAATACAAAAAATAAGTCATGGCTGAACCATGTACCTGTAGGTGTGAAATTTGTCTTTTAAAATTGTGCACATGTTATGTTTGATAAATGTTCTCTAAGAGGTTGTCAAGCATAAATAAGAAGATTTGGTCAAGTTTGTGATTAAAAAATTCTTTATACATGTTTTATAAAGTAAGTCAACTTGTTTTGGCTGGGTGAGCCAAAACAAGTTTGTAAGAATCGAATGAGTTAGGCTACATTGAAAACTGCTTTTAATTTAAAGTTAGTTTTAAATTCTTATAAAACCTATCTAAGATGCTTGTTTTAGTAGGTTTATATTTTTTAAAAATAGTATGATATGCCTTCTACAACATATTAAAAGTTGGTTTATATTGGATGTACGGTTTGAAAGATAGAAAATTGCAAAGTAGCTACTATTGGATGTTAGAGTTCTTTAAATTAATTGATTTTTTGTTGGGCCGCTAATATACTTTCCATTTTTTTCAATTTGGGTCAAAATCAAACCCAATGACTTTAACTCCGCTCCCTCATTGTTCAGCCCTACACGTCATTGCTTTCCGGACCTCCCAGAATCGCCTCAAATTTTGTTCGGTGCCCGCCAATTGTATGCTTCGAGGTCTTTTATTTCTCCTTGGCCTTCAGTAATCACCTTGGGTACATGGGCGTCATCTCCCTAGGTGACTTGTTCATAAAAAGAAACTTTCAGTAAGAAAAGGGTGTATGATAGATTTGAATGTGGCTTCGAAGGAAATAATGCAGACGTTTGGCTTTTCGATATTTGGATTTGATTAATTATTCAATGCATATCTACTATTAAATACAGTGTTCTGTTAGATGGTGAAAAACTTGATGCCTACTGTCCTAACAAAGGATTAAGTGGGTAAATTCCTTTTCTGTACTTGTTCAATATGTTTCCTGAAAGTCTATCCGTTCTTATGAATCTAGATCTGGAGGATAAATTTTTAAGTTGGAGGATAAAATGTTTCCTGTCTTATATACTTACCGTTGGTGAATCCATATATTTGCGCGAAGCTTTACAAAAGATGATTCCAATTGATGGAAGTTTTCAATATGTACGCTGCTATGCTTCGGGACAAGTCCTAAATTTGAAAAACTCAGGACGTCTGTTTAGTTCGAACACCCCTTACGAGGCTCAGCAAGACTGCAAGAGGTTAAGCCTACCCTTTAGACAAAGGATAGCAAATGTATTGGCTTCCCTCTAAGTGGGGAAGAGTCAAAGAAACAGGCTCTCAAGTGAATTATGGAGAGAATTCAGGAAAACTAAATGGATAGAGTCCTTTTCTAAGTGAATCAGAAAAAGTGAATTAAGTTTCCTTTTCACTAGAAAAAAAAAGAGAGAGAAAAAGATTCACTAGAAAAGTTATGGAAAGAATTCTGGAAAACTAACTAACTAAGTGAAGTAGTTTCCTTCCTCTTTTTGTGGTGAGCTAAGCACTCAAATTCACAGATTCTAGTGGAATAAGGAAAAGGAGAAAAAAAGACTCCCTAGAATAATTGGGATGTTGATTCTAAAGAAAAATTTAATGATAGTTTGTCTTTAAAGATATAGAAAGATTCGAAATTGCTTTATTAGCTAAGGAAACTTGGAGGGTTCTTTAAACTTCGAATAAACTTTGGTTTCAAGTCCTGCAGGACTCTATTTCCCAAACTCTTCTTTCGTGAAGATAAAAGTAAGCTACTAGTAGTCTTTGTTTTGGAAGTTTGATAGTCAGAGATGCCAATTAAAAAAAAAAACTGGGCGGTAGATACTTTATGATTCCTCGTGTTAAAATTTGAGTTGAACAAGTGGATATAACTCATCATTATAGACAATGAGATTAAAGGGTGGAAAAGTCCACTAATTTGTAAGTGTTTCCCCAAGAAGTGACTCAAGATACTTTAGTTGGCCCGTGCTCTTGGATTTTGACAGGAAGCTCCTTGAGTTCTGCCAAGGAAATGAAGTGGTAACTTTGCAAAAGAGACTCGGTGTCTCAAGAACATTGGAAGCTGCTACTAGTGGGAGAATATGAAGAAGAATGCCTATTGATTGATGGTCCCCTATCTATACTGAGGAGGTTTCCTATTGTGAAGAGGGTGTAGAGAAGCATGATAAAAAGCAGTGTGAAGAAGGGGTTTTAGATGGAAGAATTCAACTATGAAGTGACAATCATACAAATTTTCAGCACGGTTGTGTATTGAAAGAAGTCACAGAAATTAGCTAAGGAATGGGAAGATGCTTGAGACATGGGAAGACTTTGATCTCTATTTCCGTAATAGTGGTAGTTTATCCACGTTAGCTCTCAAGCTTTCGTGTTCTCCCTAAAACCCTATTTTTTCATAAACCATAATCTCCATTATTGCATATTAATTTATCTTGGCTTTATCTCTTGACTGATTTCTAGTGTTAAGGGTTGTTGTATGGTACCAGTTGCTGCAAATACATATTCATTTATTTGGTTGGTCATGTTTACGACCTGCCTTTCATGGTTTTTTTAGGATATATTGAACTGAAGAACATAGGATCCTGTAATGTCTTTTCGTCAAAAATGGAGTCATGAAAATAATGAGGTATACACCTGGTAAATTCCCTCTGAATCAATTGCCTGAGTAAATTTGCCTGAGTTATGTTCTGGATTGTGATTAAGGCGTCTGTCTGCTGATAACTTTGATGAGTCATTAGTCTTAGGCTGTTGGTCACTTGTCCTTCGTCATGTGCCATCAGGCAGAGGGCAATGGGTCGAACGACGAATGCCCGACACGTGGCGGCTCATTGTTTACAAGAAAATTTGCTGGCCTTCATTCATCTTCTCATGTTGAGTCCTCCAAACTATTATTCTTCCATTCAACAAATATTTGAGCAATTACTGGCGCCTTTCTTCTGTTAACATGTCATTCCATAGTCTAATTCAACTTGTATAACATTTATTCTTTTATAATTGACAGTCTTGCTCTGTTATTTTCAGTATTCTTTTGCTCAACTAAGTAAATTTTATTAAAGAAAGAACAATTACTCTTCAAACTTAGATTGCAATTTCGTAAGATTATCAGTTAATATCTCCATCATACTCCTATCCACATACCCCTTGCAATATCTCCTTCTTCTAGATTCTTTTCAAAAGCAAGGGAATCACTTGCACCATTAATTTAAAAAATTAAGAAAAGAAAACAAAGACACTCTAAATAAGCTATTTGATACTTAATTTTGTCAAACATGCATGACTATAATAGGGCTTGATACTATGTGGTTAATCTGATCAATCCATTTGAGATAACCATAGTTTCTAGTTGGAGCATCTTTATCGACCTCTACACTCAGAATAAAACTCCTCCTCTGATATTTGCTAGTGAATTCTATAGTGCTAGGTTCTACGCTGATCCTCATTCTTCCCGCTTGAACCTCTAGGATTGCCTGATATATAGTTTTATCATCTCCTACATTGGTTGCAATCCTGCTAAAGTTCTTTCCCGCGTGAGAACTTGCTCCATGAGGAAATATGGCAACAAATGAGGGGTAATTGAGGTTTGTGTGCTTTCGGCTGCAATTCCAGTTATTTCGCCTAAGGACAGAACTCATTTGCCTTTTAGTATAGTTGAGACCACAAAAGAACTCAACGTAATTTTGGGAATCCATGTCGTATATCAATCCGGGCTCTATTGCTTTGTTCGGATTGACATGGCCGCGTGTGTATTGTCTGTGGTAGTTACGGTGGTCATCAAAGCTGATTAGATGGTTGTAAGACTCCAGTCATGGTGAACTGCTTTCAACAGTGTTGTTACCCTTGCAACAAAGAGGGGGATTTCCATCATCTGTGCTGCTGGAAATTTTGGACCATATGCTTACTGAATAGTCAATGGAGCACCATGGATTACAACAGTAGGAGCTGGCACTATTGATCGGGAATTTGTTGCAACACTACAACTGGGAAATGGGAAAACTGTGGAAGGAATATCATACTTTCCAGAGAGCGTTTACATCACCAATTCACCTCTATATTATGGGAAAAGCAATGTAAACAAATCAATATGCAGAGGTTCAGCGCTAGATCCAAAAGAGGTTGTTGGAAAGGTGGTCCTATGTGACACTAATACTACTCTTGATATTGACCAGCAGATCGATGAAATTGTCAGGGCAGGTGCATATGCCGGAATATTATTGACGGACACATCAACAACTTTAAAAGAAGAGCTGACTCATCCATATTCTCATCCATTCCCTCCATGCTTCTACAAATCAGCACAAAACCTGTACAAGAAATTGTCAGGGCAAAAGAGGTTGCTGGAAAACATGCAAAAAACCTGCATAGAGGGAATGTATGAGAATATGATGAGTAAACATTTACTTCTAAAGTTGCCAATGTGTCCGTCAGTAATATTCTGGCATATGCACGACAATTTCATCGATCTGCTGGTCAATATCAAGAGTAGTTCTAGTATCACATAGGACCACCTTTTCAGCAACCTCTTTTGGATCTAGCGTTGAACCTCTGCATATTGATTTATTTACATTGCTTTTCCCATAATATAGAGGTGAATTGGTGATGTAAATACTCTCTGGAAAGTATGATATTCCTTCCACAGTTTCCCTATTTCCCAGTTACAGCGTTGCCACAAATTCCCGATCAATAGTGCCAACTCCTACTATTGTAATCCATGGTGCTCCATTAACTATTGAGTAAGTATCTACTCTAAAATTTCCAGTAGCATAGATGACAGAAATCCCCCTCTCTGTCGCTGAAAGTGCTGCAATGGCTATGACATCCTTGAAATAAGGTGCCCGCCTAAGGCCCAAAGACAAGGATAAGATATCTACCCGAATCCTGATTGATTGGTCCATGGCGGCAACCAAGAAGTCATTTAGCGTTAATATTGCGAAGTGTGTCTGCTCAGCTAACCTTGTACATGGAAATACGTGCTCTTGGTGCCACCCCTTTGGCTGTCGCACTTGTGTAACCAAAATGACTCGCACCATGTACATAATTACCTGCAGCTGTAGATGATGTGTGAGTTCCATGTCCAGAGAAATCTCGTGTTGATTTGAAGTCACGGTCCTTAGATATTCTTCCACCTTTAGCCACAAGTCCTTTCCTAAAAGATCAAGCTCCAATCAGCTTCCTGTTGCAGAGAGAATAGGTAAAAGTTATACCATTCTCACAAGTCGCTTTCCATCTCGCTGGAACAGGTGACATCCCCTTGTCCCTAAAGCTCTTACTTTCTGGCCATATTCCTATGTCCACCCTATGATCACGTTTTTGTTGTAAGATGCAATAGGCCATATGCCCGCGATATGACTTAGGCCACGAAACTTAGGCGAGTGGGTTATGAAGAGCTTCCCGAATGACTCTTTATATGTCGCCAAATGAGAAGGGAGCTTCTCCAGCTGAGATAGTTGAGACAGCGTGAGCCGTGCACTAAACCCATGCATGGCATAGCTGTATGAGTAGACTAACTTCTCTTTGTCATCGGAGCGATATGGTGGCAACGACTATAGGATGTTTTGGTGCCATACCTCTTCAGTTGTAAAAATTTATGGTTTATGGGAATGGTCCATGTGTATGATGTATGTTTAGTATTCTTCAGGGTTGGACGACACTTTGTTTAGCCTAGGTAACAAGTGTGACGCCCCCAAAATAGGCCCAATCCACCCAACCTATTCCGAGTCGCCAAATACATGGTATAGAAAACAACTACAACTTTATTAATACAATTGTCGTGCAAAATACAACAACACATACGTTGTGAGTTTGATACAAATATATACCAACTCTGACTCATGTCCCAACCGTGGACAGTACCTCACAATTTCACCTTACATAAAGGTACAGTCAATAACTATTTTAGAAATTAAAATCTTTAGGAAGTGCTCAAGGAAACCTTCATACATGGAAGGCCATGCGTCTAGGTTATGATAGATATCATATGCCCACAGAATTATACTTGGTTGACCCAATAGACCCCAAAGAAAAACGAGAAGATTATTATCATATTTTTTCCAATGGTGAGTCTTCTCTTGACATATAACTATCTCCACTGTCTGCAATTAAAAATTATATTTCAACCAAACTCCAAGATTATATAGGTAGTGCTCGTAAATATAATCGGCAAGTGGATGTGCACAACCATGTCTTATGATAACACGAGGTTGTAGGTCATTAGACATCTTGTATGATAGTGGCAAAAATACCCTTCCAAAGTTGGGTTCACCTCACCTTATTCGGTTCATCAAAATCAATTATTAAGTGACGTATAAAATACGACACACACATCTTAGGTCCTCAATACAATTATCTATTGTATGTCATGCCGCTTTTATAATGTGTTGAGAAACTTTGTGGTCTCGGACCATCACACTATTCCCTCGTTATCCCCATTTCGACCCAAAGAACACTCTTATTACCTGAAAGGAATTGTGAAGCAAAAGGGTGAGCACAAATAGTCCAGTAAATAATATCATAACTAAAGATAATTAAATTATCAATAGCCTTCGTCACTAATAAATTAGAGATTTAGAACATATGGTAGTTGATAAAACTTTTCAAACATAGTTGCAGCGGAACGAGAAATCCATTAGAAGAGTCAAATAGACCATAAAGTCTAGTATCTTCTCCATGTTAAAAGTCAACCAACAATGTTTTAACCCTGTAACATCAATCAACAAATCCTGTTCACAGTCATGTGAATAACTCATAATCATAATTATAGTTCTAATTTCATCTTCTCATCCAAGACGAAGATAATTTTCATCACCCGTCTTTACCTGAAACATCAAAGATCATGGTTATACCAAATCACAGTTCCTGTTCATAATCATACTAATAAATTCATCTTTGCACTACGAGCCAAAGATATTCATTAACAGTTCATCTTTGCACTACAGGCCAAAGATAATTAACAAGTCATATTTTCACTACAGGCCAAAGATATTCAACAACATGTCATCTTTGCACTACGGGCCAAAGATATTCATCAATAATTCATCATTGCACTACAGGCCAAAGATATTAATATCTCAAAGAAATACATAATCATTTCAGAATTTATATAAACCATAATTATAACCATGTTAATCAATTCACCTTTGCACTTAAGCTAAGGATATTCAATTATAAATTCAATGGTTATGATCATACCAGTCAACGATTCAACTTTGCACTACTGGCCAAAGATATTCAACAACAGGTCATCTTTGCACTACGGGCCAAAGATATTCATCAATAATTCATCTTTACACTACAGGCCAAAGATATTAATATCTCAAAGAAATACATAATCATTTCAGAATTTATATAAACCATAATTATAACCATGTTGATCAATTCACCTTTGCACTTAAACTAAAGATATTCAATTATAAATTCAATGGTCATGATCATACAAGTCAACGATTCAACATTGCACTACTGGTCAAAGAGAACCCATAGTCACGATCATACCAATAATCTACCCATCTTTACACTTAAGTCTAAGAGAAATTTCATTACCAAGATTATAAAAATGTTATATATGATAATAAAAACAATATGATCAACAACTGTATTTAATTTCAAGAGTAAAATTCATAAATCAACGATAATTTGGTCAGAAAAAGAAACCAATTTTGTCGTGAATAGTACCACGTGAATAGTAACTCGTGAATAGTAACTCATGAATAGTAACTCGTGAATAGTAACTCATGAATAGTAACTCATATTCGTAAATAGTACCGTATACATAAATAATGTTGTATACATAAATAGTGCCATATACATAAATAGTGCCGTATACGTGAATAGTACTGTATACGTGAATAGTAACCCCGACATGAAAAAGGTAGAAATTCCACAATAAAACTCATACCAATATTTCGGTATAATGATATTGAAAGAAAATAATATCATTTACGAAGAAAATAACATCCCTTACAATCCCTTACAATCCCGTACCTCAAAAGAGCAGTACTTCTGACTAGAATATCGGATATGACGCTGAAGGAAACTTGCACTGAATAGAAACTCTCAAAGTATCTAAATACTCACAAAATACGCTCGATAATATAGAGAGAGAAAGAGAGAAAACATATGTTTTGGTGTGATTTTTAATTCTAACCTAAGCATCTATTTATAGGAAAATGCTAGCACGCCGAAGCAGACTTGACCTGCTACCTGATGGCTTTACCTGCTACTATTGCCACCCACCACATTTGAAATAAAATTTGAGCACATTTCTAACCAACCAAAAGTGGGGCCCACCAATTCTAGATTTTTCCAAAATGTTTTATCATTTAAACAATAATCAGAAACTTTGATAATTCATAATAAATAGCTCTTTTATCAAAAAAATACGAATTATATGTCCATTCTATAGGAAATTAAATTCTCTACAACTTTGTAGCTTTAAGTTTTTCCAATTTCCAAATGAAAAATGCCCGAAATCCACATACGGACGATTTTTAATACCTCCATTCTAACAAAATACTGGTAAAACACCTCAGCATTAATTTCTTCATTTAGAACCACATAAATAAATCCATCATTTATATCCACATAAAATAAATATTTCCTTATCATATAAATTAATAAATAATTATTCACAAATAATATTACAGAATCACAATAATGACAACCAAGTAGTTCTCAGAGGAAAGGGGGCTTTCAGATAAGGATTTCTCCTCATCTTGGCGCGCTCAATTAGGTGACCAAACCTCTCCTCGATGAACTTTCTAGACATTGCTAATCATCGCTATCTAATAATATTATCCAAATAATATGAATTATTGATCCGATAATGGGAAATATTGTGCAATGATAATTATTGAAACAACAATAATATAAAATATCAACACAACAATTATTGAATCAATAAAATAAAGTATTGAACAGTAATTACTATAACAATTATTGAGTAATGCCTTCATACGTAAGAATCAATAATTTAAAAAATCTTTAATAATACCGTGGCCATGTCTTCTTGTGCGATCACGCGTATTACTATATTTTAACCACCAGGTAATCTAACAGTGTTAACGGTAACAATTACGTCGTTATTTATAAAAACTCAAACTTGTCATTTTCTCGCAGATCCGACAATTATTCATTATGGGGCCCCAACAATGGTCTGCTGGCCAGTCAAATACAAATATTCCACGACAACAAGAATATTCCACGACCAAACGAATTTTCCCCGACAGAAATGAGTATTTTATAACCACTTGCGTATTTTGAAAATTTTATATATATCACCCTTAACTTTAAATTTTTATCAATTTAACTATATACTAAATAGAAAAATTGAATACTTTTATTTCATAAAATTCGAGATCTCACAACAAGAACAACACTAGGTAGAAAATTATTGTGCGGCGTAAAAAGTTTCCTATCTCGTTGAAATGGATTTGTTTAGCCATGGTAGTTATAGCAATGAAATAAAGTGGGAATGTGGGATAGTTTTTTCAACTTGCAGATTTATCCTACTTATATAGTGGAGTCAGGAGTGTGAGCACATTGGAATCCAATATATGTGTATATATAAATACATATTTATGGGAATCCGTTAGGATTTATGCTCATGATTTTGACTGCTAACAGATTTTTATTTGATTTTCCTCTCAATAAATTTGTCATTTAATGACCTTAAATATGAAACCGATCCTAAATTTGGTATTGTTACGTGTTTCACGTATTACGACCATGCTAAATTTATTTCTTTCTTGAAGATACATGTTCAGAGACTTTCCCTTTCCCTTTTTGATATTATAGTAACGGTTTCCACTTTCCCTTTTTGATATCATATCAATAACATCATAATGTTTATTTTATAATATATTTTAGATTTATAATATCGAGTTCCCTCCATGCTTCTACAGATCAGCACAAAACCTGCATAAGAAATTGTCAGGGCAAAAGAAGTTGCTGGAAAACCTGTATGGAGGGAATGTATGAGAATATAATGAGTTAGCATCTGCTTCTAGAGTTGCCAATGTGTCCGTCAGTAATATTCTGGCATATACACGATAATTTCATCGATCTGTTGGTCAATATCAAGAGTAGTGCTAGTATCATATAGGACCACCTTTTCAGCAGCCTCTATTGGATCTAGCGTTGAATTTCTGCATATTGCTTTTTTTTACATTATTTTTCCCATAATATAGAGTTGAATTGGTGATGTAAATTCTCTCTGGAAAGTATGATATTCCTTTCATAGTTTCCCCATTTCCCAGTTGCAGCGTTGCCATAAATTCCCGATCAATAGTGCCAGCTCATATTGTTGTAATCCATGGTGCTCCATTGATTATTGAGTAAGCATCTGGTCCAAAATTTCCAGCAGCACAGATGACAAAAATCCCCCTCTGTGTTGGTGAAAGTGCTGCAATGGCTATGATATCCTTGAAATAAGGTGCCCGCCCAAGGTCCAAAGACAAGGACAAGATATATACCCTGTCCACAATTGATTGATCCATGGCAGCTAGTAAGTCGCTCACAACAATGTTGCGAAGTGTGTCTGCCCAGCCAACCTTCTACATGGCAATACGTGCTCTTGGTGCCATCCCTTTGGCTGTCCCACTAGCGTAACCAAAATGACTCGCATCGTGTACATAATTACATGCAGCTGTAGATGATGTGTGAGTTACATGTCCAGAGAAATCTCATTCTGATTCGAAGTCACGGTCCTTGGAGATTCTTCCACCTGCAGCTATAAGTTCTTTACTAAAAGATCGAGTTCCAATCAGCTTCATGTTGAAGAGAGAATGGGTAAAAGTTGTACCATTCTCACACGTCCCTTTCCATCTTGCTAGAACCAGTAACATCCCCTTCTCTCTAAAGCTCTCACTTTCTGGCCATATATCTGTGTTGACCCTATGATAACGTTTTTGTCGTAAGATGCAGTAGGCCATATGCCAGCGGTATGACTTAGGCCAAGAAACTTAGGCGAGTGGGTTGTGATGAGCTTCCCAAAGGACTTTTCATCTGTCACCAAATTAGAAGGGAGCTTCTTCAGCTGAGATAGTTGACACGACGTGAGCCATGCACTAAACCCATGTATGGCATGGCTGTATGAGTAGACCAACTTCTCTTTGTCATTAGAGCGATATGATGGTGACGACTATAGGATGTTTTGGTACCATAACTCTTCAGTTGTAAAAATTTTGGGTTTGTGGGAATGGTACATGTGTATGATGTAAGTTTGGTATTTTTCAGGTTTGAACGACACTTTGTTGAGCCCTGGTAACAAGAACAACACTAGGTAGAAAATTATTGTGCGGCGTAAAAAGTTTCCTATCTCTTTGAAATGGATTTGTTTAGCCATAGTAGCTATAGAAATGAAATGAAGTAGGAATGTGGGATATTTTTTTCAACTTGCAGATTTATCCTACTTATATAGTGGAGTCAAGAGTGTGAGCACATTGGAATCCAATATATGTGTATATATAAATACATATTTGTGGGGACCATTTAGGATTTATGCTCATGATTTTGAATGCTAACATATTTTTATTTGATTTTTCTCTCAATAAGTTTGTCATTTAATGACCTTAAATACGAAATCGATCATAAATTTGGTATTTTTATGTGTTCTACGTATTCTGACCATGCTAAATTTATTTTGCTACAGCATACAAGTCTAGACACTTTCCCTCTTCCTTTTTGATATTATAGTAATGGTTTCCACCTTCCCTTGTTGATATCATATCAATAACATTATAATGCTTATTTTATAATATATTTTAGATTTATAATAACAATTTCCCTCCATGCTTTTGCAGATCAGCACAAAACCTACACAAGAAATTGTCAGGGCAAAAGAGGTTGCTGGAAAACCTGCACAAAACCTAGATGGATGTAGGGAATGTATGAGAATATGATGAGTCAGCATCTGCTTCTAAAGTTGCCAATGTGTCCATTAGTAATATTCTGGCATATGCACTACAATTTCATCGATCTGCTGGTCAATATTAAGAGTAGTGTTAGTATCACATATGACCACCTTTCCAACAAACTCTTTTGGATCTAGCGCTGAACCTCTACATATAGATTTGTTTACATTTCTTTTCCCATAATATAGAGCTGAATTGGTGATGTAAATGCTCTATAGAAAGTATGATATTCCTTCCATAGTTTCCCCATTTCCCAGTTGCAGCGTTGCCATAAATTCCCGATCAATAGTGCCAGCTCCTACTATTGTAATCCATGGTGCTCCATTGACTATTGAGTAAGCATCTGGTCCAAAATTTCCAGCAGCATAAATGACGGAAATCCCCCTCTCTATCGTTGAAAGTGCTGCAATGGCTATGACATCCTTGAAATAAGGTTCCCGCCTAAGGCCCAAAGACAAGGATAAGATATCTACCCCTTCCACAATTGATTGGTCCATGGTAGCCAGTAAGTCGCTCGCAATAATGTTGCGAAATGTGTCTGCCAAGCCAACCTTGTACATGGCAATACGCGCTCTTGGTGCCACCCCTTTGGCTGTACCACTGGCGTAACCAAAATAACTCGCACAGTGTAAATAATTACCTACAGCTATAGATGATGTGTAAGTTCCATGTCCAGAGAAATCTCGTGCTGATTCGAAGTCACGGTCCTTGGAGATTCTTCCACCTGCAGTTTAAAGTCCTTTGCTAAAAGATCGAGCTCCAATCAGATTCCTGTAGCAGAGAGAATGGGTAAAAGATGTACCATTCTCACACGTCCCTTTCCATCTCGCTGGAACCGGTGACATCCCTTTGTCTTTAAAGCTCTCACTTTCTGGCCATATTCCTGTGTCGACCCTATGATCACATTTTTTCCGTAAGATGCAGTAGGCCATATGCCAGCGGTATGACTTAGGCCAAGAAACATAGGCGAGTGGGTTGTGAAGAGCTTCTCGAAGGACCCTTCATATGTCGCCAAATGAGAAGGGTGCTTCTCCAGCTGAGATAGTTGAGACGCCGTGAGCCGTGCACTAAACCCATGAATGGCATGGCTGTATGAGTAGACCAACTTCTCTTTGTCATCGGCGATATGGTGGTAACGACTGTAGGATGTTTTGGTGTCATAACTCTTCAGTTGTACAAATTTCTGGTTTGTGGGAATGGTTCATGTGTATGATGTAAGTTTGGTATTCTTCACGTGACACCCCCAAATTCGGGTTCCCCTAACCTCGGGTTTAGTGCTCACGATCAATTATACATATCACATCTAACTACCCATTCATTGTTGAAATACATTATTCATTACATGTCCTAAATAAAACATAACTTAAAACATAATTAAATTACCATCATCCTAGGTTAACTAACCTTAAAATAACTTACATAACCTTAGATACTCAAAAGGTTTACATAATTAATTTACATATACTAAAATAATAAGTAAAGTTCACAATAACTACTCTTGAACCTTGAACTTTGTCTTTGCCCTTGTCTTTCTTTTACCCCTCGGCTACCTTGTCCTTAGCTGAAATGTTTTATTTAAGCGAGGGTGAGCAACGAGTTTGCTCAGCAAGTTAAAGCGTACAATAAATGATATAGAAGAATCTAACTTTCTAGAATGTCAACAATGTTCAAAAGATTTCGAAGTAACTGAACAATTACTCATTTTCAATAACAAGAATTTTCTTGAACTCATTTCAAGAATGAAAGAATTAAATGCGTTCGAAGATTCAATAATATTCATTTGATTAGGAACAATTAGCAATAATGCAACAATATTAAATAAAGTGGGACATTCCCAAATTTCATGCTGAGTGATCACAAATGGATCAAGAACTAATAGAGGAATTATCAGTTAATTAATACTGAACTACCTCAAGAGTATCAGTTAATCATAAAGATTAAATCATACTCTTCTGCGAGTACATGAAGTGATCAACCTCATTGTACCCTATATTATGCATAATACTCAAAAATAGCGCAAGGGTCGGATGTCCGACAATAAAGTTCCCCTTTTTTATAAGGGTTGTGAAAGTAGTATGCATACAAGCCAATCATGTTTGATGATAAAGCATATACTTTGTAACAATCTTATTCATTTATTAATAAAAAGTATTAATTTATTAAAGGCTTTTAATTATCTACATGATGCTGTTTTATAATATGTGATAAACCCATAGTTTTAAGCAATGCTTTTAGAATAATGATGATGATCATTCTAATGAGATCTAAATTCTTAGAAAGCTTAAAACTAAAATAGTTCCCAATCGTTGGATTACTAAATTGGGGATTAGTGAATCCGGATAGATTGGTACATACGTTGCTTGCTCATTGGATGAGGATGATTGATCTCATGATCATTTGTGTGGAGACACTAAAGCAAGTATGTAGGTGCTTATTAGAGAATAAGTTCATCGAAGCGTGGCTCGCTAAGGAATACCTAATGGAGTTTTATTTGCTGTCAATAGGAATTCTCAGTAGTGATAGTAAGACAAGTAATCCTTGGACTTGAGATCATCATAGTATCTTGTGTATGATGAGTTATACTTTAACTTATTCCTTAAGACCCTTAGGGTATATCAAAGGGTATGCTTGGGTATAATAAGTTGTACATGGAGATAATGTATGATCAATAAAGAATCTACCACTTCTAATAAAAGAAGAGAAATGTCCTATGTGATTCGATAAATGACAACCCAAAGAGTCCTTGGTTAAGGCGTAATGAAATTAGAAAGGAGTTTCTAATTTGCATTATTTGAGTTGTGCATTTAAGGATCTAAATACATATAATTAAATAAAATAAGACTTGACAAAGTAATTCCATGTCTTATATTTAATTGGGACATTGTATGGTGGAAGGATTGAATTATACGGTAACTATTTACTCAAAGGTTCTTTTATGATTAATGTTGAAATCTATATTATCCGGAAAGTCGTTGATCATTTGGGAGGCTTATCCCTATTGTAGAATAAATATAATTTATTTAAATAAATTAATTATTTAATTTATTTATTTAAATAAGATTAGAATTGTTCTAATTGATTTATTCACAATAGGTTTAATATGGAGAACCTAAAGGGTCACACCATAAAAGGAAGAATAATTATTTAAGAAGTTAATGGCATAATCGTAATAATATGTTATGTATATTTAATTTAATATATGGTGATAGAATAAATTAAATAGCTTAATATTTATTATTTAATATTTAGAAATATTAAATATAAATTAATAAGAGAGTCTTATTAATATTATTACAATTATTATTATTTTAATTTCTAAAAGAGTTTAGGAATTAATTTAATATAAGTACTCTCATTTATTCCTAATTGGATTAGAAAGAAAAATTAATTAAAAGAGTTTAATTAATTATCCCTAATAAGATTAGGGAGCTTAATTAATTAAAAGAATTTAATTAATTAAATAAAACCCAATTCCTTAATTGTTAAGGTGGGTTGCCCACATCTATTAATAAGAGGGAGTCTTATTATGGGTGTGGGGGTGTTGACTTTTTACAACATACGTAATAATTCCAATTGTTGGGAGAGTACACACCTTCTATAGAGATAGAAAAACTAGGGTTTAAGTAACCACCCTTCTTCTTGAATTTTCTTCTTCCTTGGTGGATCACCTCTAGAGGCCAAACATTTGGGTGGCTAACGTTGATCAAAGGAAGGAACAAAACCCCGGTGGATTCAAGTTGAACGCGAAAGGATTTGGAGGTGAACTTGTACCTGAGGAAGCTCGATCTTCAAGGGTATGATTTTATTCTTTATCTTTTCGTTTAATTAATAATTGTGCATAAAGGGTGATCCAGGTATATGGTTTGTAAATTTTTAAACTCTGATTTTTACACGCTTCCGCACTTTTATGTAATTTGATTGCGCACATGAATATTACAAACCTAACAGTGGCATCAGAGCCAAAACTTTATGCGAATTATTAATTGCTTTAATTTAATATCTATATTGATATGTGTTTAGAACAATTTAATTGGGCATAATTTTATTGTATAAAATTTAATAAAAAAAAAAAAAAAACTGCCATGCACGGAAATTGAGGTAAGGATTTAGCAGACAATAACAAAATTCCGTGCATTACCAGCCATTTCCTTGTTTTCCGTGTATAACAAAATTCCGTGCATGATTGGCTGATGATTACAAGGGGCATGATTGGTTAATGATTGGTAAAGCACAGCACGGAAATCGAGGCAAGTTTTTTCATGCATGCACGGAATAAACAAAAAAAAAAAAGCTGCGCACGGAAATCGAGACCAGCCACATAAACCGCACGAAAAACAAGAACAGATTAATCATTAGCAATCATTGCATGAACATGATAATCTAATGATTATATAATGATTACATATATATATATATAATATGCACGGAAATCGAGAAATCAATTTCTACCAATTTTTATTTTTTTTTGGAACAGGTGCGGTAATATATATATATGTAATATATATACGGTTTTTACATATATATATATAATAGTTATATATATTATTCTTAATTATTATATAATTAAAATAAAAAAATTATTTTAATTTTAAAATAAAAGGTTTATTTTAATATTAAAATATAAAGTTTTATTTTAATTTTAATAATTTTATAATTAAAATAAAAAAGGTTTATTTTAATCTTAAAATAAAATGTTTATTTTAATATTAAAATAAAAGATTTATTTTAATTTTAAAATTAGAATTTCATGCTAACTAATTAGAGTTGGAATTGGATTCCATGATAACTAATTGGAGTTGAAATTGATCTTTCCTTAAATAAAGGAGTTTATTTAGATATGAAATAGGATTTCATATTATTCAAAATAAAAGAGTTTATTTGTGAATAGGAAAGAAAATCCGTATTTCCTTAAATAAAGGAGTTTATTTAAATATGGAATAAGATTTCATATTATTCAAAATAAAAGAGTTTATTTGTGAATAGGAAAGAAAATTCGTGTTTCCTTAAATAAAGGAGTTTATTTAAATATGGAATAAGATTTCATATTATTCAAAATAAAAGAGTTTATTTGTGAATAGGAAAGAAAATCCGTGTTTCCTTAAATAAAGGAGTTTATTTAAATATGGAATAAGATTTCATATTATTCAAAATAAAGGAGTTTATTTGTGAATAGGAAAGAATATCCGTGTTTCCTTTAAATAAAATTTTTTTTTTTTTACATGGAATTAGATTCCATAATTAATTAAAATAAAAGAGTTTATTTTAATTAAAGATTTTTATTACATGGAATTGGATTCCATAATTAATTAAAATAAAGGAGTTTATTTTGATTAAAATTTTGATTAAAATAAAATAGTTTATTTTATTCAAAATTGGATAAATTAAAATAAAATAGTTTTATTTTGATTTAAATTTGGATTTAAATAAAGGAGTTTATTTTTATTCAAAAATAGATTTTATACTAACTAAATTTGCCCATTAAATGATATCAATATATATATTAAATGTTTATTATTCATGAGATGAATGTTATTTATTGATGCATATGGTGATGTGTATGATAATAAATGGGATTGATTATGGACTATTGACCAATATGATTGGATTTTATTTTAGTTGGATGCACGAATGTATGGGTTTTATTAAATGGGGTCTGCAGACTCGCCTTCTCTAATTTTTTCTTAATGTAAATTCTATCTCCTCCTATGTATTTCCCTCGATCACGATCAAGGTTTCTATTTATTTTAAATAGTTTTGTAATAGGAATAGTTAGAATTTAATTTTTGAAAAATTGGAGATCGAAGGGCAAGGAGCGCTTGAAGACCGGGTTTGTAATGGAGCAGGGTTTAAATGTAATAGTTATATTTAAATATTATTTCTTGCACCTAGGGTTTGACCTTTTGGTTCACTTGGTGGCTCTAGTGAACCAAACTAGAATAAAAGTCCATAATCAATCCGGTAGAATATAGTATTCTATATGCATGCTTATACTATATATATTATATATCATGCAAACATGCTTCGTATGTTGTTAATTAATATGACGCGTATTTTATATATATATATGCACGCATGCGCTAAACAAGATGAGACAAACTAATAACAAACCCCTCAATTTTTTATATTAAGTCCTAAGCGTTCAAAGATATTTGGAATATCGAACGCCGCTTTAGCATGATAAAATTAATAGAGTATTAAATATTTAATATGAGTTTGTTGTGTCACCACAAGGCAAGTATTAAGTATTTAAGATGTTAATTTATCACATTTGATGCTTATAAAGAAAATTGAACAATATTGTTTTGTTGTGTCACCACAAGGATGATATTTTTCTTTTTGAATATATGGAGTGCTAGTCGGACTTAACTTGGATAATTTTGATTCGGATGTGCCACCACTGATCAAAATAATCTAAGAGCAAAAATACAAGGAGTTGCATAGTTGATGTAATTGACAAAAGTTGTCTACCTATTTATTTATATATAGTTTGTTGTGTCACCACAAGGCTATATACATTTGAAATGGGATCCTTATTCTCACTAGCAAATCTTTAATTAGATTTTGCCGAACTATATAAGTGAGGGTAATATAGTTTGAAGAAAATAGTGGGAGATACCAATTTAAAACAAGACCTAATTTATTTTGGTAATTAATAAAAGAATGTATGTTAAAATGTTGTTAATTACAAATTCATTTACAGAATTTTACAATGTCTAAATTACTATCACTGCGAAGCATATTAGATGTTATTTAATCGGACCGAATTAAACGGATTGGTTAAGGAATTTGAGAATAGTTCTCATAGCTGAAAAGCTATCTTATGTCCTTAATACGCCTATCCCTGCAATGGTTGCAGACAATGCCTCTGAGGAAGAGATTGCTACTTTTAGAAAGTGGCAAAATGATGCACAGTTGGCTCAATGCATCATGCTCGCATCCATGAGTAACGAGCTTTCGTCGGCGACGATGAAACTATGGATGCTCCTACTATATTCCTGCACATCAAGTAGTTGATGGTGAGGAAAGTAGGACTGATAGATATCAGATATCTAAGGAGCTCTTCCGATCTAGAATGGCCAATGGCACTATAGTATGCATAAAAAGTTCTTAACATAATCAATTTGATTGATCAATTAGGACAACTAGTTTTGTCATGGATGGAGAGTTGAGCCAAGATTTGATCTTGCACTCACTCCGGACTCCTTTCACAATTGTTGTGAATTTTTCATATGAACAAGCTAGATATCGCCTCATTGATTTGCTTAACATGTTGAAAAATGTTGAGAGTCACTTTACAACCAAGAAAGATCAAGTCTTCATCGGTAGGGGCCAAATGATCTTCCGAAAAAGAAGAACGATTCAAAGAAGGTAAATAGAAAGGCAAAAACAAAGGATAATAAGAACAAAATCGACACGGATAAAGAAAGGAGTTTGCTTCCACCGCAATAAGCACTGGACCTTCGGAAGAAAATCTGCGAGAAGCATCTTGCGAGAGGCTAACCAAAGAAGCTTAGTGAAGTTTCTACATAATACGCTTTTTGTTCATGATTGAAATAAATTTTTCTTTAAGTCAAGGTTCTACTTGGGTATTGGATACCGACTTTGGTTATCATAAATATAGATTTATGAAGGACCAAGCGTAAGTAGAAAGTTAAACAAAGATAAGTAATCCTATGTGTGGAAAATGAAGCAAAGGTTGCTACATTAGCCATAGAAACTTATAGTTTAGTTAATGCCTCTGTGCAAATCTATTAAGTCAATAAGTTGTTATTGTATTCCGGTTCTCGTTGAAAACATTATTTCCATTTTATTGTTGGACAATGAAATCTTTGGTATTATAATTAAGAACAATTGTTGTTCTATTTATATTAATAATGTTTTGTATAGAATGGAATATTACTTAATAAATTTTGTATACTTGACTTACATGAAAATAATTTTGCATATTGAACAAATTAGTATAAGAAAAGGAGATGATCATTCAAAGAGTTGAATGTATGTATTTGTTGAATACAAGTGTGAATTATTTGAAAGGTTCAAAGAATTGAAGTGAAACAAATTGGCAATGTATTAAGATTCTTTGATTAGATCAAGGAATAAATACTTGTGCAATAAGTTTCTAGATCATCTCAAATGGTTTTCTCATAATGGACACATCATCGACACGCAATAATTGATTGATGTATCCGAATGAAAAGTCGTACCTTGTTGGACATGGTGCGGTCCATAATGATTTTACCGACATTCCAATATCCTTCAGGATAATGTCCTAGAAATGGTCGCATAACTATGAAAATGGTAACCTCAAAATCCATTTCAAGACTCCATAAAAGTTATGGATGGGGAGGATTCCTAATCTTAAGTATGTTAAGATAAGGGTTGTCCAACTTATGTGAAAAGGTTTCAAAGGATAAGCTAGGGACAAGATTTGACAAGTACAATTTGTGGGACATCCTAAAGTAAGTTTAGGGTAAATGTTCTATAATCCTACTTAGCAAAAGGTGTTTATTGCGAAACACCCTGCCTTCTAAGATAAAGGTGTTTATCATTAAAAGGGGCTAGTGGGAGGATAATAGATCTTGAAGAGTTCAAGAACCACAAAACACTATAAGTCAAATAAGAGGAACCTATAGATGTAATTCTATTGTACCACAAATAGAATAGTAAGAACTGAATAGTACCAAAGATACCTGGGAGGTATGGATTCATCATGGATGATGATGATGAGGTACACATCATAGAAGATGATGATCCAGTTACATACGATGAGGTAAGAGTTATAGACACTCTCAAAATGGAACATTCGTTTTGATGAGGCAATCAAAAGAGTTTGATTTTATCAAAATAAGAATGAACCTAGTGTCTCACAAAAGGGTCGATGGGAGTGTCGTGACATTTCTAGTATTATATATTGATATACTCATGATAAGGAATGACATATCAATGCTACAATCAGTAAAGATAAAGTTGTCTAAACATTCCTCCATGAATGATTTGGAAGAGTATCTTAATTGGGGATATAAATCTATATAGATAGATTTAAGAGGATGCTCGACTTAACCCAAGGAACGTATATTCATTTGATGCTAAAGTCGTTTAGCATGGCAAACTCCAAGAGATGTCTCATGTTGATAAGCCATGGAGTGTATCTCTCTTAATTGTCCCCATAGACTCCAAAGAAGAGAGATTGCATGAGTGACAATCATGTATGCAATGAAATGTACGAGACCGATGTTGATCATCATATTATGGAGAAGTTCACTATGAGTCGTTGAAAACATCTTAAAGTGCTTAACCAAGCACTAAGGATGTGATCATATTCATGGTGGGTCTTAATTAAAACTAGAGGGCTTAATGCACTCAAGTTTTTTCGAGATGCACTAAGATGATGAAAAAAAATCCACTTTAAGGTAAAGTGTTACTTGAAGCGGTGGTGCGTTGAATCGAAAGGTTCCAAACAAAGAAAGAGTTCTTTGGTTTAGTGATAAAGACAAAGTATATAGCTATAAATGAAGTCGCAAGTTGATTGTTTGGATTAAAAGTTCATTACGTAACTAGGAATAGTTCCTAAGTCTCATCTTAGATCTAAACATGTGTTGTGGCACTTTCATTTGATTATAAGAATCATTGAAAGATGGGAAATCACTATAGAGATAGTGGACTCTCATAAACAACATTACATATCCATTAACTAAAGCTTATCCAATGTGACAGGATAATCGTCACTTTGAGAAGAAGAGTATGAGTTACCATGACGATTGGCTTTAGTGCAAGTGGGAGATTGAAAGTAGTATGCATACAAGCCAATCATGTTTGATGATAAAGCATATACTTTGTAACAATCTTATTCATTTATTAATAAAAAGTATTAATTTATTAAAGGCTTTTAATTATCTATATGATGTCTTTTTTTATAATATGTGATAAACCCATAGTTTTAAGCAATGCTTTTAGAATAATGATAATCAGTAAGACCTAAATTTTTTAAATAAAAAGAATTTCCTTTTTTATTATTTTGAAATAGTAAGGGTTGATTTGATTAATGTGGATAGTTAAGGGTTAAATACATAAATATTTCAAAATAAACAAGTGGTTATAAAATATTCATTTTTTGTGGGGAATATTCGTTTGGTCGTGGAATATTAGACGTCTTCGGGAATATTATTAAATTTACAAATACGTAAAATGCATGTGTGGGCCCCATAATAACGGAAAGCGATTGGATGAAGAAAACGACAAATATAAGTTGGTTAAAAATAACTTTAGCGTAGTTGTTACTGTTAAGATCATTGGAATACCGATTGGTTAAAATACGAGAATACGCGTGGTTGCACAAAGAAATATTACCGGTATTGCACATGTATTGTTGAATTATTGATCCTTACGTAAGAAGGCACTACTCAATAATTTTCACGGTGAGTTATCGCTCAATATTTTATTTTATTGATTCAATAATTCTTTGCGTTGATATTTTATATTATTGTTGTTCAATAATTGTCATCATGACATTATCTCCATTATCGATCAATAATTCATATTATTTGAATAATATTATTAGATAGCATTATTGACAATGTCTAGAAAGTTCTCATCGAGGAGAGGTTTGGTCACCTAATTCGGGCGCCAAGAAGGAGAAATCCTTATCTGAAAGCCCCTCTTTCTGGGAACTACTGGTTGTCATAATTGTGATTCGTAATATTATTTGTGAATAATTAATTATTGATTCATATGATAAAGAAATATTTATTTTATGTGGATATAAATGATGGATTTATTTATGTGGTTATAAATGAAGAAATTATTGTTGAGGTGTTTTATCAAGATTTTATCGATCGAGGTATTAAAATTAAATCGTGGGTTTTGAGATATATTGCGGGGTTATAATTTTAATCCGACCGCTGGATTGTGGTAATTTTTGGGTATGTTATACATACATAAGTTGAGTATATGTCCACAAATTTTGAACCGTTAAAATGCACGAATGATTTGTTATGAATTTTAAGAGGTGTCTCGATTAGGAAATTAGGGTTATAATTGATTTTGGTGGAAAATTCTAGAATTGAGTGGGCCCCACTTGTGGTTGGTGAAGAAATGTGCTGAATTTTATTTCAAATGTGGTGGGTGGCAATAGTAGCGAGTAAAGCCATCGTGTAAAGCAGTCAAGTCCGCTTCTATGGGCTAACATTTTCCTATAAATAGAGGGCTAAGTTAGAATTGAAAATCACACCGTAAACAAAGTTTTTCTCTTTCTCTCTATATTATTAGCGTATTTTGTGAGTATTTAGATACTTTGAGAGTTCTTTGTTCAAAGACAAGTTTCATTCAAAGATCACTTGAGACCTTTCCTTCCGAAGTCTCGATTCTTTGAGGTAAGGGATATTATTTTTTTTTCAGAATGAAATTATTTCTTCAATATCATTATCTTTGAAATGTTGATCTGAAGTTTTATCAAATTTGGAACTTTTTCATGTCTGGGGTTACTATTCATGAGTTACTATTCACGAAGTTACTATTCATGAGTTACTATTCATGAGTTACTATTCACGAGTACTATTCATGAAGCGTGAAGATGTTTTTTGTGGAATTTCTATCTTTTGGTGTGTGAGTTACTATTCACGATACTAAGACTATTATTCACGATACTGAGACTATTCACGATATCGGCACTATTCACCAAAAAATAAAATTTCTTTCTTTTTCGTCAAAATATCTATTCGGATACTAGCTTGGATTGTATCCATGTTTTGATCATTCTTGAATTTTACACCACTATGATTATTTTTGAGGTATTGTTGGATGTGGATAAAACCAAGTACTAATCCTTAATCCTTAATCCTTGTCATTTTGTTTCAATTGGATTCGTTTCTTTTAAAAATATTTTCATCATCCTCGGTCTTAAATGATGATATTATTGAATATCTTTGGCCCTGTAGTGTAAAAGATGAATGATTTTCAAGAATATCTTCGGGCCCGTAGTGCAAAAGATGAATGATTAATCGATGAATATCTTTGGCCTATAGTGCAAAAGATTAATGATTACCTAATGAATATCTTTGGCCCAGAGTGCAAAAGATGAACAGTGTTTAAATGAACATGACCGATCGATGAATATCTTTGGCCTTTAGTGCAAAGATGAGCAGTGTTGAGATGAATACGACCGATTGATGAATATCTTTTGGCTCGTAGTGCAAAGATGAATATTTGATTTGAGATGAATATTGATTGATGTTCTGAGGATAAAATATTGATGATGGACCGTTAAATTCATAGATTATAGTAGATTTCATTCTCTACGTAACTCTTCTATGAATTATTATTTCATTGCGAATATTGATCCGAAACTTGTTGTCTATTGTATTCTATTAAATTTTTCCTGTTGAAGACTAACGATAATTTGTTGTATATTATCTTAGTCATAATATTCTTCTTCG
Source organism: Panax quinquefolius (assembly GCA_020205615.1). Taxonomy (NCBI): domain Eukaryota; kingdom Viridiplantae; phylum Streptophyta; class Magnoliopsida; order Apiales; family Araliaceae; genus Panax; species Panax quinquefolius. The sequence continues at coordinate 171,085 of JAINUW010000310.1, forward strand.
AGCTAGTTAAGCTCACCCTTTTCCTTTTTGTTCCATTCTTCTCGTGGAGGCGAGAATATAGCGAGTACGTAGCCTGGGTATGGAATGAAGGTTTTAGAAAGGATTGTTTAGTAGTCCTCACCATTTTTGTAAAATAATGTATCAATAAATGTGATGAGGATTTATTTGAGTATAAATATTATCTAGAAGATAATATTTGTATTTAAACTCTCACGATTTCTTGTTGTAATAATAAAGTTGTAGTTGTTTCGTACCATGTATTGACAACTCGGAATGGGTGATGTATACCTATTTTGGGGCGCCACGGTTGGTATCGAGCTTAGGGATATGATCTCTGGCGGAGATCGGGAAATAGAACTAGGAGGGAGAGACGAGTAAATCCTTCGCTAGTGTGTCCTACCTAAGCTTATTTGTTAGTTGGTCGATATATGGATATTATGTGATATATTGATTTCCTTAATTAACCCTTGTTTTATGATGAAGATTTGAGAATGTCGATCGAGAATATTACAAATGGAGTAAATGAGACCGTGGAGATGCCTCAGATTTACCAACGAGGAGAACGCGGCAACAGTCGGGCAATGTTCCTCCCGTGAACAACACCACCGAAAGCAGATGATGAACGAGGGATGTTTAGAAGCTTTTTTGCAGATTTCACGCCAAATCGATTTGAGGAGACTCGTGTTCAAAATACTGAGGAGGAAATGATAGCAATTCACGGGTTGTCACAAACCCAAGCAGTTCAAAGAGTTGGGACCACAGAATTTAAGGGAAAGCGATCCGATCACGGCGGAAACATGGGTCAAACAAATTACCAAGATATTCGATGTCTTGGGATGCGGAGGAACAGAAGGTTCCATTCGCCACCTTTATGTTCCGTGGCGAAGGCAGACTCATCGGTGGGAGTCTCGTGAAGCGTACTCCATCCACCGACTCAACATGTCTTGGGAGACGTTTCAGAGACTATTTAATGACAAATACTTTCCGAAAGTGTTCGCTATATGAAGGAAGTGGAGTTCATCGATTAGAGCAAAACAACATGGCGGTGTCTCAAAGACGAGGCAAAGTTTGCGAGTTATCCGTGTTTGCACCTCATTTGGTGGAGAATGAGGAACGATGACGCGGATGTTTCTTAGAGGTTTGAAACCCAAGATACGCCAAGATCTCATTTCTCATAAACTTTTCTTTATTCGAGATGTTGTAAAAATGTGGCTCAACTATTAGAGCGAGATAACGAAAGTACGGTCAATCGAGGACCATAACCAGGATCGTACGTAGATAGCGAGTCAACGAATAATGATAACTGCGGAGAAAGAAAGCAGACGGACAGAAATGGTAACCACTCGGTGGTAATCATGGTCATGAAAATAGAAGAAGCGAAGTCGGGAGGAGATTTTAAAAGAGGAGATTTAATAACGACTATGTGAAGACGGCGGTCTTAAAGAAGAATCGGTTCTAGGGAGGAGAACGACCCACCGGCCATATGCTACAAATGCGAAAAGAGGGACATATCATCCAAAGCGCCCAAACAGATTCAAGGTATGCTATAGTTGTGGAAAGGAAGGACATATCGCTCAAGATTATGACGCAGAAGCGAAACCTAGTTCAATGGACGGTGACTCAAAAGACTATCCGAGAAAAGTCAAAGTCAACGATTCCGGAAGAGCGCGTTTGTTGTGATTGGTCATAATGCGAGGAACCCAAACGAGGTGATCACGGGTAAGCTATTTATAAATTCTTGCGAAGTTTATACCTTACTTGATACAATCTGGTGCTACCCATTCATTTATCTCTCCGCATGTGCTCAACGCTTAAACTTGACTCGGAAAAATTAGACTTTGACCTATCTGTGGAAACTCCGTTAGAGAAACTTTCATCACATCCATTGTTTATAAATCTTGTTTGATTCAAGTTGGCACCATCACCTTACCGTTGACCTTATCTCTTTAAAGATACTTTCTTTTGATGTGATTTTAGGGATTGATTGGTTAACTACTCATCATGCCAAAATTGATTGTTTTCGTAAGGTTGTTAGTTTTCATATTCCTAACCAACCCTTTGTTATTTAATTCAAGCAACTAAACCATTAAAATCAATCACTATCATATCTAATCATAAAGCTATTCGCTTATTGAAAAACGGATGTCAAGCTTTCTTAGCCCATGTTATGGATTTGAATAAAGACACGCCAAATTTGAATAATATTCTGTTGTTATTGACTTTCCGACGTATTTCAAGAACTTCCCGGCCTACCCCGTAACGTGAAGTTGAATTCTTTATTGATCTTGAACCGCATAAAGCCCATTTCTAAACCCCATATCGAATGGCTCCTATTGAACTTCGTGGAGTTAAAGGTCCAACTACTGTGGAATTGTTGGACATTGGTTTCATTCTGGATCTAGTACATCTCCTTGGGGTGCTCCTGTTTTATTTGTAAAGAAGAAAGACGGAGTATGCGATTTTGTATTGACTATCGGGAATTGAACCATGTCACCATCAAGAATAGGTATCCTCACCTCGTATTGATGACTTGTTTGACCGATTGCAAAGGGCACAATTCTTTTTCAAAATCGATCTTCGATTCTGGATATCATCACCAAGATTAGAATCGAGGATATTCCAAAGACCGCCTTCGTAACTCGGTATGGGCATTATGAATTCTTTGTCATGTCTTTTCGGACTAACTAATGCTCCTGCTGGCTTTCATGGATATGATGAACCGAGTATTCAAGGAATATTTGGATCGGTTTGTTGTTGTCTTTATTGATGACATCCTTATATATTCCAAAAGTCGTGAAGATCATGAGCACCATTTGAAGTCGGTACTCCAAAGGCTTCGTGAAAACCAACTATATGCCAAATTGAAGAAATGCGAGTTCGCTTGAGGAAGTAGCCTTTATTGGGCATGTGGTGTCAAAACATGGAGTATCTGTTGATCCGTGAAGATTGAAGCAATACAAAGTTGGGAGCAACCAAAGTCATGGATCAAGCACGTAGCTTTCTAGGCTTAGTTGGTTATTATCGAGATTCGTTGAAGGATATTCTCGAATCGCTATTCCATTATCGCTTGGTGACTCGTAGAGATACAAAATTCGAATGGAGCAAGGAATGTGGGAAGAGCTTCAAGAACTCAAGAGGAGAATCATTTCAAAGACATGTTCGACCATGCCATCCGGAAAAGCTTAACGTGGTAGCCGACGCGTTGAGTAGAAGATCATATATGAACGAAAGTGCGATGATGTCAAGTATCTGCACGACAGAGCCAACTTTAATAGAAAAGTTAAGGTTGCTCAAGCCACCGAATCTTGATCGCGTATGAAGAAGAAAGTACAAGAAGGAGCTATTCCTAAGCGAGAATTGATGAAGAAGGAATACTTGAGTCCACTCTAGACTTTGTGTTCTAACGACTACGATTTGAAGTACAAGATTATGATGGAGGCACACAATACACCATTTGCAATCCATCTCGGAAATACTAAAATGTATCGTGATCTTGACATACATTTTGGTGGAACAATATGAAGAGAGAGATTGCAAAGTTTATCTCAATGTGTTTAACTTGTCAACGTGTAAAGGCGGAGCATCTAGTACCTAAGGGTCCGTTGCAACCACTTGAGATTCCGGAATGGAAGTGGGAACACATTACCATGGATTTCATTTACGGGTCTTCCTACGGTTTCTCAAGGCATCAATACTATTTGGGTTATTGTTGATAGATTAACCAAATCGCTCATTTTTCTTGCCGATACGGAGACTTATTCCTTGAACGCCTTGCTAGTATGTACGTAAATGAGATCGTGAGGTTGCATGGCATGCCCTGTATCCATAGTTTTGGATCGTGACCCAAGATTCACTTCAAGATTTTGGGTTAGCTTGCAAAAAGCTATGGGCACGGATTTGCAATTTAGTTTAAGCATACCATCCCCAAACGGACGGACAATCAGAGAGGACTATTCAAACTCTTGAAGATTTATTAAGACTCTGTGTCCTAGACTTCAAGGGCAGTTGGGATAAGTATTTACCATTGGTGGAATTCTCCTACAACAACAGTTATCAGGCAAGTATAGGTGTGGCTCCATTCGAAGCATTATATGGACGAAAATGTCATTCTCCAATATGTTGGGATGAGGTGGGTGAAGCAACATTGTTGGGACCCGAGTTAGTACGTATGACTACCGAAAAGATCCAAATAATTCGATAACGTATACAAACGGCTCAAGATCGACAAAAGAGTTATGCGGATCTTCATCGAAAGGACGTGGAATTTAATGTAGGGGATCATGTATTGTTGCGAGTTGCTCCATGGAAGGGAGTTACAAGATTTGGGAAGAGAGGAAAGCTCAATCCACGATTTATTGGTCCATTTCAAATTCTTGACCGAGTAGGAAATGTAGCCTATAGACTTGCGTTACCTCCGAGTATGTCTCGTGTTCATAATGTGTTTCACATATCGCATTTCGTAAATATGTGAAAAGACGAACCACGTTATTGAAAGTTAGAACAGGACGAGATAGCCAAGACTTAACGATGAGGAGGTACCTATCAAGATCTTGGATAGGAAGGAGCATGTCCCACGTAAGAAAGGTCATACCACAAGTTAAAGTTTTGTGGAGGAATCATGCTATAGAGGAAATGACACGGGAATTGGAAACGGAAATGAAAGCGAGATATCCTCACCTTTTGAAAACACTGTGTACGCACGCCAATTTCGAGGACGAAATTTCATAAGGAGGGAGGTTCTAAGACCCGAAATTTTTAAATAAAAAAGAATTTCCTTTTTTTATTATTTTGAAATAGTAAGGGTTGATTTGATTAATGTGGATAGTTAAGGGTTAAATACACAAATATTTCAAAATAAACAAGTGGTTATAAAATATTCATTTTTGTCGGGGAATATTCGTTTGGTCGTGGAATATTCGTACTGTCGGGGAATATTCGTACGACGGCGCAGCCATGTGTGGGCCCCATAACGGAAAGCGATTGGATGAAGAAAACGACAAATATAAGTTGGTTAAAAATAACGGCGTAGTTGTTACCGTTAAGACTGTTGGAATACCCGGTGGTTAAAATACAAGAATAATGGCGTGGTCGCATAAAGAGCACACCAGATTGCGCATGATTGTTGAATTATTGATCTTTACGTAAGAAGGCACTACTCAATAATTTTCACGAGAGTTATTGCTCAATATTTTATTTTATTGATTCAATAATTTCTGCGTTGATATTTTATATTATTGTTGTTCAATAATTGTCACTGCACATTATCTCCATTATCAGATCAATAATTCATATTATTTGAATAATATTATTAGATAGCATTATTGGCAATGTCTAGAAAGTTACATCAAGGAGAGGTTTGGTCACCTAATTGCTTGCGCCAAGAAGGAGAAATCCTTATCGAAAAGCCCCCTTTCCCAGGAACTACTGGTCATTATAATTGTGATTTCGTAATATTATTTGTGAATAATTAATTATTGATTCATATGATAAAGAAATATTTATTTTATGTGGATATAAATGATGGATTTATTTATGTGGTTATAAATGAAGAAATTATTGTTGAGGTGTTTTATCAAGATTTTATCAGATCGAGGTATTAAAATTAAATCGGGGTTTTGAGATATATTGCGGGGTTATAATTTTTAATCCGACCGTTGGATTGTGGTAATTTTTGGGTATGTTATACATACATAAGTTGAGTATATGTCCACAAATTTTGAACCGTTAAAAATGCACGAATGATTTGTTATGAATTTTAAGAGGTGTCCGATTAGGAAATTAGGGTTATAATTGATTTTGGTGGAAAATTCTAGAATTGAGTGGGCCCCACTTGTGGTTGGTGAAGAAATGTGCTGAATTTTATTTCAAATGTGGTGGGTGGCAATAGTAGCGGTAAAGCCATCGGTGTAGCAGTGTCAAGTCGCCTTCTACGGGCTAACATTTTCCTATAAATAGAGGGCTAAGTTAGAATTGAAAATCACACCGTAAACAAAGTTTTCTCTCTTTCTCTCTATATTATTGAGCGTATTTTGTGAGTATTTAGATACTTTGAGAGTTCTTTGTTCAAGATACAAGTTTCATTCAAAGATCACTTGAGACCTTTCCTTCCAAGAAATCGATTCTTTGAGGTAAGGGATATTATTTTTTTTCAGAATGAAATTATTTCTTCAATATCATTATCTTTGAAATGTTGATCCAAGTTTTTATCAAATTTGGAACTTTTTCATGTCGGGGTTACTTATTCATGAGTTACTATTCACGAGTTACTATTCATGAGTTACTATTCATGAGTTACTATTCACGAAAGTACTATTCATGAAAGCGTGAAGATGTTTTTTTGTGGAATTTCTATCTTTTGGTGTGAGTTACTATTCACGATATTAAGACTATTCACGATATCTGCACTATTCACGATACGGCACTATTCATAGAAAAATAAAATTTCTTCTTTTCGTCAAAATATCTATTCGGATACTAGCTTGGATTGTATCCATGTTTTGATCATTCTTGAATTTTACACCACTATGATTATTTTTGAGGTATTGTTGGATGTGGATAAAACCAAGTACGAATCCTTAATCCTTAATCCTTGTCATTTTGTTTCACTGGATTCGTTTCTTTAAAAATATTTTTCATCATCCTCAGTCTTAAATGATGATATTATTGAATATCTTTGGCACGTAGTGCAAAGATGAATGATTTTCAAGAATATCTTTGGCACGTAGTGCAAAGATGAATGATTAATCGATGAATATCTTTGGCCTATAAAGGCAAAGATTAATGATTACCTAATGAATATCTTTGGCCTCAGAGTGCAAAGATGAATGTGTGTTTAAATGAATACGACCGATCGATGAATATCTTTGGCCTTTAGTGCAAAGATGAGCAGTGTTGAGATGAACACGACCGATTGATGAATATCTTTGGCTCAGTAGTGCAAAAAGATGAATATTTGATTTGAGATGAATATTGATTGATGTTACTGGGGATAAAATATTGATGATGGACCGTTAAATTCATAGATTATAGTAGATTTCATTCTCTACGTAACTCTTTCTATGAATTATTATTTCCGCCATTGCGAATATTGATCCGAAACTTGTTATCTATTGTATTCTATTAAATTTTTCCCCGTTGAAGACTAACGATAATTTGTTGTAAGACCCCGAATTTTATGAAATAAAAGTATTCAATTTTTCTATTCAATAAATGGTTAAATTGATAAAAGTTAAAGTTAAAGGGTGATATATGAATTTTTTTTTCAAAATACGCAAGTGGGGGTATAAAGTATTCATTATTGCTTAGGGAATATTCGTTTGGTCGTGGAATATTCTTTTCGTCGAGGAATATTAAATTACGGCAAGGCAGCCTATTTGTGGGCCCCATAATAGAATAACCGCTTCGGATGGAGAAAACGACAAATTTGAGTTTTTATAAATAACGGCGTAATCGTTACTCAATTAACACCGCTGGAATACCCGGTTGGTAAAGTAAAGTAATACGCGTTGTTGCACAAAGAGAAGACACCAGATTGCAGATAGTATTTTTCAATTATTGATTCTTACGTGAGAAGGCACTACTCAATAATTGTTACAAACAATTCTTATTCAATATTTTATTTTATTGATTCAATAATTGTTGTGTTGATATTTTATATTATTGTTGTTCAATAATTATCATCGCACAATATTTTCTATTATCGGATCAATAATTCATATTATTTGAATAATATTATTAGATAGCATTATTGGCAATGTCTAGAAAGTTCATCAAGGAGAGGTTTGGTCACCTAATCGGCGCCGAAGAAGGAGAAATTCTTATTCGAAAGCCCCTCTTCCGAGGAACTACTGGTTCATATCATAAATGTGATTTCGTAATATTATTTGTGAATAATTAATTATTGATTCATGTGATAAGAAAATATTTATTTGATGTGGATATAAATGATGGATTTATTTATGTGGTTATAAGTGAAGGAATTAATGATGAGGTGTTTTATCAAGATTTGTCGAAATGGAGAACAAAATATGGGATTTTCGTAAAATTAGTTTATTACTTGATTTTGTAAAATCCATAACTCTTTGTGTATAATGAGTTAAGAGATGAGCCATATATCAAAAGAAAGCCCTAGAAGTAAGCTAATCTGAGAAATTTGAATCACCCAAAAATTCTTTGTAGATATTTCGTGGTGAAATTTTGAATGAAATCGGTCCGAAGGACTAATAGTCCGAAAAATCGTTGTTCTTCACTATATTGCATGAGTTATAAATTTTGATCCGACTGTTGGATCGTTGTAATTTTTGGATATGTTATACATATATAAGTTGAGTATATGTCCACCAATTTTGAACCGTTAAAATGAACGTATGATTTGTTATGAATTTTAAGAGGTGAATGGTTCAGAAATTATCAAGTATCCGAATTTAGCATTTTGGTGGAAAATTCTAGAATTGAGTGGGACCCACTTGTGGTTGGTGAAGAAATGTGCTGAATTTTATTTCAAATGTGGTGGGTGGGAATAGTAGCAGTAAAGCCATCGTGTTGCAAAGTCAAGTCTGCTTTAAAATTTTCCTATAAATTGAGGGCTAAGTTAGAATTAAAATCACACCGTAAACATAAGCTTTTCTCTTTTCTCTCTAGATTATTGAGTGTAATTTGTGAGTATTTAGATACTTGGTGAGTTGATATTCATCGTCTGCAAGTTTCCTCAACGTCATATCCGATATCCCGGAAGTCTTCGCTTTCTTTTGAGGTAAGGGATAGTAAGGGATTTTAGGGGATTGTAAGGGATTGTAAGGAATGTTATTTTCTTCATAATGATGTTATTCTTTCAATATCATTATACTGCAATATTGGTATGGGTTTTATTGTGGAATTTCTACCTTTTTGAGTCGGGGTTACTATTCACGTATACGACACTATTCATATATATGACACTATTTATGTATATGATATTATTTACGATACTAAGATTTACGTATATTTAATATTTGAAGTACTATTCACGAAGTTACTATTCATGAGTTACTATTCACGAGTTACTATTTATGAGTTACTATTCACGAGTTACTATTCACGAGTTACTATTCACGAGTACTATTCACGAGTTACTATTCACGAGTTACTATTCACGGGTACTATTCACAATAAAATTGGTTTCTTTTTCTGACCAAATTATCGTTGATTTATGAATCTTACACTTGAAATTAAAACCATGTTTTGATTATATTATTTTTATATAACATTCTTATAACTCTAATGATGATATTTCTTTGACTTGAGTTTAAAGATGGGTAGATTATTGGTATGATCGTGACCATAGGTTCTCTTTGGCGAAGAATGCAAAAAGTTGAATTGTTGACTGGTATGATCATGACCATTGAATTTATAATTGAATATTTTTAACTTAAGTGCAAAGGTGAATTGATCAACATGGTTATAATTATTGTTATATAACTTCTGAAATGATTATGTATTTCTTTGATATATGAATATCTTTGGCTCGTTGTGCAAAGATGACCTGTTGTTGAATATCTTTAAATTCAGTGCAAAGATGAATTATTGATGAATATCTTTGGCTCGTAATGCAAAGATAACCTGTTGTTGAATATCTTTAGCTTTGTAGAAAAAAGATGAATTATTGATGAATATCTTTGGCTCGTAATGCAAAGATGACTGTTGTTGAATATCTTTAGCTTTGTGAAGTGCAAAGATGAATTATTGATGAATATCTTTGGCTCGTAATGCAAAGATGACCGTTGTTGAATATCTTTGCTCAGTAGTGCAAAGATGAATTATTGATGAATATCTTTGGCTTGTAATACAAAGATGACCCGTTGTTGAATATCTTTAGCTTTCAGAAAGTGCAAAGATGAATTATTGATGAATATCTTTGGCTCAGAATGCAAAGATGACCCGTTGTTGAATATCTTTGCTTTGTAGTGTAAAGATGAAATGTTGATGAATATCTTTAGCTCGTGGTGCAAAGATGAATTTATTAGTATGATTATGAGCAGAACGTGATTTGGTATAACCATGATCTTTGATGTTTCGTAAAGACAAGTGATGAAAATTATCTTTGTCTTGGATGAGGAAAGGAATTTAGAACTACAATTACGATTATGAAGTTATACACGTGATTGTGGACAGAATTGTTGATTGATGTTACAGGATAAAACATTGTTGGTGGATTTTTAACATGGAGAAGACAATAGACTTTATAGTCTATTTGACTCTCCTAATGGATTCGCTTCATTCCACCGCAACTATGGTTGAAAAGTTTTATCATCTACCATATGTTCTAAATCTCGATTTATTATCGATGAAGACTATTGATAATTTATTTATCTTTAGTCATAATATTCTTTATCGAGCTAGTTGTGCTCACCCTTTTGTTTCACAATTCCTTTCGTGTAATAAAAGTGTAGTGGGTCGAAGGCGGGGATAGCGAGGAATAGAGTGGTGGTCTATAGATGTTGAGGGTGAGGTGAATTTAACTTGGAAGGGTGTTTTGTCACTATCATACAAGATGTCTAATGACATACAACCTCGTGTTATCATAAGACATGGTTGTGCTCATCCACTTCTTTCGAGTATATTTACAAGCACTACCTATATAATCTTGGTGTTTGTTTGGAGTATAATACCAAATTAGAGACAAGTGGAGATAATGATATGTCAAGAGAAGACTCGCCATTGGGAAGAATATGATAGTAATCTTCTTGTTTTTCTTTGGGGTCTATTGGGTCAACCAAGGATAATTCTGTGGCCATATGATATCTACCATAACCTAAAAGCATGGCCTCCCATGCACGAAGGTTTCCTTGAGCACTTCCCAAAGATTCTAATTTCTAAAAGCAGCTTTTTGACTATACCTTTATGTAAGGTGTCATTCAGAACGTACTTCTGCTTGGTATATATTTGTATCCAAACTCACAAAGATATGTGTAGTTGTATTTTGCACGACAATTGTTGTAATAAAGTTGTAGTTGTTTTTCCGCATCATGTATTTGGGGACTCAGAATGGGTTGGATGGAATGGACCTATTTTGGGGTTGTTACATTTGTTGTATATTATCTTAGTCATAATATTCTTTACTGAGCTAGTTAAGCTCACCCTTTTTCTTTTTGTTCCATTCTTCTCGTGGAGGCGAGAATATAAGCGATGCAGTGGGGTATGGAATGAAGGTTTTAGAAAGGATTGTTTAGTAGTCCTCACCATTTTTGTAAAATAATGTATCAATAAATGTGATGAGGATTTATTTGAGTATAAATATTATCTGTAAGATAATATTTGTATTTAAACTCACAGCTTTTTTGTTGTAATAATAAAGTTGTAATTGTTTCGCATGCCATGTATTGACAACTCGTAATGGGTGATGTATACCTATTTTGGGGCGCCACAATGATGATCATTCTAATGAGATCTAAATTCTTAGAAAGCTTAAAACTAAAATAGTTCCCAATCGTTGGATTACTAAATTGGGGATTAGTGAATCCGGGATAGATTGGTACATACGTTTCTTGCTTTCATTGGATGAGGATGATTGATCTCATGATCATTTGTGTGGAGACACTAAAGCAAGTATGTAGGTGCTTATTAGAGAATAAGTTCATCGAACGTGGGCTCGCTAAGGAATACCTAATGGAGTTTTATTTGTCTCATCAATAGGAATTTCAGTAGTGATAGTAGTACAAGTAATCCTTGGACTTGAGATCATCATAGTATCTTGTGTTTGATGAGTTATACTTTGACTTATTCCTTAAGACCCTTAGGGTATATCAAAGGGTATGCTTGGGTATAATAAGTTGTATACATGAGATAATAATGTATGATCAATAAAGAATCTACCACTTCTAATAAAAGAAGAGAAATATCCTATGTGATTCGATAAATGACAACCCAAAGTAGTCCTCGGGTTAAGGCGTAATGAAATTAGAAAGGAGTTTCTAATTTGCATTATTTGAGTTGTGCATTTAAGGATCGAAATACATATAATTAAATAAAATAAGACTTGACAAAGAATTCCATGTCTTATATTTAATTGGGACATTGTATGGTGGAAGGATTGAATTGTACAGTAACTATTTACTCAAAGGTTCTTTTATGATTAATGTTGAAATCTATATTATCCGGAAAGTCGTTGATCGCTAGGGAGGCTTATCCTATTGTAGAATAAATATAATTTATTTAAATAAATTAATTATTTAATTTATTTATTTAAATAAGATTAGAATTGTTCTAATTGATTTATTCACAACCGGTTTAATATGGAGAACCTAAAAAGGGTCACACCATAAAAGGAAGAATAATTATTTAAGAAGTTAATGGCATAATCGTAATAATATGTTATGTATATTTAATTTAATATATGGTGATAGAATAAATTAAATAGCTTAATATTTATTATTTAATATTTTAGAAATATTAAATATAAATTAATAAGAGGAGTCTTATTAATATTATTACAATTATTATTATTTTAATTTCTAAAAGAGTTTAGGAATTAATTTAATATAAGTACTCTCATTTATTCCTAATTGGATTAGGAAGGAAAATTAATTAAAAGAGTTTAATTAATTATCCCTAATAAGATTAGGGAGCTTAATTAATTAAAAGAATTTAATTAATTAAATAAAACCCAATTCCTTAATTGTTAAGGTGGGTTGCCCACATCTATTAATAAGAGGAGTCTTATTATGGGTGATGGGGGTTGTTGACTTTTACAACATACGTAATAATTCCAATTGTTGGGAGAGTACACCCTTTCTATAGAGATAGAAAAACTAGGGTTTAGCCAACCACCCTTCTTCTTGAATTTTCTTCTTCCTTGGTGGATCACCTCTAGAGGCCAAACATTTGGGTGGCTAACGTTGATCAAAGGAAGGAACAAAACCCCGGAGGATTCAAGTTGAACGCGAAAGGATTTGGAGGTGAACTTGTACCTGAGGAAGCTCGATCTTCAAGGGTATGATTTTATTCTTTATCTTTTCGTTTAATTAGTAATTGTGCATAAAGGGTGATCCGGGTATATGGTTTGTAAATTTTTAAACTCTGATTTTTACACGCTTCCGCACTTTTATGTAATTTGATTGCGCACATGAATATTACAAACCTAACAGGTTGTTCATCTCAGTCTTACATCATGAGTCCGTACCACAACAATATGGTTTGGATTGCTTTCAAAGAAATGTTATGATTTCAACATATAATATCAATATTTATCTAGCCGAAATAAATGGCATAAATCTTTCAATAACAACTTAGTTCAAATAATAGAACGATTCATCAATTATTAGTCTAGCCGAAACGAATAGCTGAGACATGACTCATAAACTAATCATGAATAAAAGAACTTTAAATTATTTCATAGTTCAATTAATAGAACATGAAATCAAATGCACTATGTGCGAATAACAATAATCATTATAGATATGAATAACCAATAATAATTATTCACTAATCATGCTTTGAAATTAATAACTCAAGTTGAGTTAGGAAACTTGCCTTGGTCGTTGACTACTATTACCATATAACTATTGTCTTAAACTCTTGTCTAATATTATTAATCACTTAATACTATTTTATTCACTTTCAAATATTATTAACCATTTAATAATATTTTAATCCCTTATTAATATTATTAATTATTTAATAATATTTTAGTCACTTGATAATATTATTAATCACTTAATAATATTTCGTATATTAATCACATCTTCACTAATTACTAATATTATTAATCAATTAATAATATTTTAATCAATATTTAATATCTTAACCATTCATAAATATTATTAATAATATTTTAATCAATTAATAATATTATTATTTAACTTTAATCTAATATTATTAATCATTTAATAGTATTTTAAATCATTATCTAATATTATTAATTACTTAATAATATCATAATATAATATTATTAATCTCTTATTAATATTTTAATCATTTATTATACTAATAAACAATTTATTTTAATTAATTACCCTTTACTAATTACTTTATTTAACCACCCTAATATGCCATAAATATAAAATATCATCAAAAATGACCAAAATACCCTCCAAAAATCTGGACACATCATATTTAGGGTCTCTAAGTCATAAAATTATATTTTTGCCATTTATGACATCGCATAACTTATTATTCTTATTTATTCATAACTCAAACGCATCCATGAAAAATACTAAAACAGTTCTGAAAATTCTTATTTTCTGGAAAATATCATTGCATGGTATCATGATGAACTTAAAAGTTTTCTGGAATTTTTGGAGTTCATTTATTATTTTTAAAATGACCAAAATAGTCAGATCTTGCAACAATTGTCATGAATAGTTCTTAAGTCCAAAAATTACGAAATTTACAGGAGATGTTCCTGTTATGTATATGTACTTCTAGTAAAAATTTCACAATTTTTGGAGTTACACGGAAAAAGTTATTTTGGTTTACTTTTAAAATAGTTCTTTCTTGTAAAATCCATAACTCTTATTCTACACATCAAAAAATAGCCATCTTTGGATAGGATCTAGATAACTTATCATATTAACATACAAAATTTTCTCAGAATTTTTAAAGCAAATAAAAATGACGAATCTACCCCTAGGATGAAATGATCTAAAACAGTCTATTTTCCCTTTTTGAAAAATCTGAACTGTTTTCACCAAAATAGCTCCCAAGGCTTGTAAAATCAACATATTTGAGTGCTACCACTTGGGTTTAAAATTTAACTTATATATCTAACACCCCTCTTTGACGGATCACAAAAAAAAGGTGTAGATTTTAAATGGTGGATTTTCAAAGTGAAGAAAGATTAGAGTTTTCTAAACTAGAAAACCTATTTTTCTTTTCTTCCTTTTGATCAACATTCAAAAAACCCAAAATGGTTAGATCTAAACATAAAACACTTATTAACATGTAGATCTAAGGTTTTTGAGTTTGGAAATATAATCTCATGATCTTATCAAAAATAACCACAATAAATCACATATTTACTAACTAGGGTTTGAGCTTTAGGGTTTTATACCTTTGGTCTAGTAGCTCTTCTTCTTCTCCTTCCAAAATATGAATCTTGATGTTACACAAACTGTGAGACCTCAAATTTTATGAAATGAAAGTATTTAATTTTCTTATAATTATTCCATTTAGTAAATGGTTAAATTGATAAAAGGTTAAAGTTAAAGGTGATATGTGAAATTTTTTCAAAGTAAACAAGTTGTCATAAAATAATCGGTGATAAAAGTATAGTAATATGCGTGGTTTCATAGTAACACACAGTATTGATTATTGATGCTTACGTAAGAAGTCACTCAGTTATACTCAATTATTGCTACAGTAATTGATGCATCATATCTCTCATATTATTGATTCAATTATTGTCACAGTATCATCTGTATAATATATTATATTATTAAATATATAATTGAGACGACAAAGTTATTCATATTATTATTTGCAATATTGATAATGTCTAGAAGTTCTGTCAAGGATAGGTTAGATAATCTAATTGCGCGCCAATAAGGAGAAATTCTTATCGGAAAGCCCCATTTTTCCTGGGAACGACCTGGTTGTTAAATATTGTGCGTTATAATATTAATGATGAATAAGTTCGTGTTGATTAGAGATGAAATTGATAGTTCCATTGTGTGGGAATTATTGGTGTTAGTGAAAAATCGACATTTATTTTGATGATAATTAATGTCTGGAAGTTATATTGATTAATCAATAATTAATTAGATAAATGAGCAATTAATTGCTATTAATTCACATGATTATAACTATTTGTTCACATGTGTATACTATTGAATCACATTCATTTACTATTAGGGGAGTTGGTGCAAGTTTGATAATACTTGCATGACTAAGTTAAATATGGAGGTATAGATGAATGTACTATACTATAATTAATTTTTCACATGTTTAGAACTATTGAATCACATGATTTACTATTGATTCACATGATTTACTATTAGGGGAGGTGGTGCAAGTTTGATATTACTTGCATGACTAAATTAAAAATGAAGGAAAAGATAAAGGTATTATACTGTAATATTTCGTGCCCCAAAATGTACAATTATTGAAACTATATTTTCTTATAAATAGAAGCTCATTCTTCCTTCATTTCTCACCAATTCACTAAGTCTCACAAGAGCAATTATAGAGATAGAAGCTATAGAGAGAGAAGCTATAGAGAGAAAGAAGAAGAGTAGTCTGCTACTTCACTTCTCCAGTATCCAATCTTCTTCTGAGGTAAGGGTTATTATTTTTATATATTGAAGAGATATTATTTTCGTATTCGTATGAATATTATTATCGTTCAATATTCATTATATTCGTTTAATATTCGTAAGGAATATTATTTTCGATCAACCGTTGTAAGTAAGGGGTTTCTGCCAGGGGCAGTTTTATAATTTTTCTGACCCTCAAAAATTTTGAAAAAATTTGAAATGATAATTTGATGAGTTTTCTAGATTGTGTCCAAAAATGGCGATTTTTGGATGTATAGATTATGAGTTATGAATTTTATGAGAAAATACTATTTTAAAAGTAAACCCTTATAACTCTTTGTGGTTAATTAACTCCAAAATTGGTAAAATTTTTATTGGGAGTACATCTATATAACAGCAGTATACCCTGTAAATTTCATAATTTTTGGACAAAAGTATAATATTTGATAAATGTCTAAATATTAATAGCTTTTAGTCATATGAAAAATAGTAAATGAATTTTAAAATTTCGAGAAAAATATATGTTCAATATGGGACTATATTTCGCTAAATCCGTAAAAGAAAATTTGTTTGTCTTGATTTGGTATTTTTCATGAAAATGGACTAGTTATGAGTAAATGAATTAAATATGTTATGTGAAGTAAGAAAATTGGAAAATAGGATTTTATGGCTTGAGAATCCTATATAAGGTATATGCTGATTTTTATGAGAGTTTTGGTTATTGGTGATAAAATCTTATGAGTTTGACATTTTAGGATGATTAAATGCATTAATTAGTAAAGTGTAAACAATTAAAATAAATTATTTATAAACTTAAGAAATGATTAAAATATTGTGGTAATATTAATAATATTAGATTATGAGATTATTAAGTGATTTATAACATTTGGATTAAAGTGTTATAAATATTGATATGAATTTTATTATGAAACTTTATCTTTTTTGTGTAGGGTTACTATTTACGATATCGACACTATTCAAGTATACAACACTATTCATGTATATGGCCTTTATTTGCGTGATATGACATTATTTATGTATACGATACTATGTATTTAATAAGGAGTAATATTTACTGAGTCTTATTTATTAGTGCACTATTCATGAGTTACTATTCACGGGGTACTATTTACCTGAAAAATATATTTTTTTTCTGTCCAAATTATTTTTGGTACATGAATATTATTCTTGAATTTTACGCCACAAAGCAGTATCATGTTGACAATTTGGATATTTTTAAACTCTAAATAAATTTAAAGTCTTTAATATTTATCCTTGATTTCGTTTGATTAATGCTTATATCATTGTCATCATCCTCATGCTTGTATTGTGATGAAAGTCATCTTTAGCTTACGTACAAAGATGGACTGTTGATTATTGGTTTTACAGTTGTATATCTTTGGCTTACGTGCAAAGATGGACTGTTGATTATTGGTTTTACAGTAGTATATCTTTGGCTTACGTGCTAAGTTGAACTGTTGATTGATATATGTGGTCGTAGTGCAAAGATTAACTGTTGATTGATAACTTTGGCCCGTAGTGCAAAGATGGACAGGTGTATGACATGATCATGACCACATGTGATACTAATGAATATCCTTGGTCGTAGTGCAGGTATAATTCGATGATGTGATTGGCAGGATCATGACCATTAGTTAACAGTTGAATGTCTTTGGCCGTAGTGCACTGACAGGCAATTGATTGGTATGATCATGACCATTGGTTTTATAGTTGAATATCTTTGGCGAAGTGCAAAGATAGACAAACCCGATTGGTATGATCATTGTTATTACATTTGAATATCTTTAGCCTTTGGGGTAAGGATATTGAGTAAATGTTCTATTAAGCCTTTGTGGCAAGGAGAAATTGTTGATTCAGATTATTATAAACATGAATTGTGAATTTAACTAACATCTTTGGTGGTTCAGGTGAAGACAGTTGATGAAAGGTGATGAAAGTTCTATTTGTCTTGGGTATAATAAAGAACTGTTGATGAGTATTATTGAGGTGGATAAATTTATGATAAACTTTTAAATCATAGAAGATAGTAGATATCATGCTCTACTTGACTCTTCTAATGGATTGCTTATTCCACTGCAGTTGTTGATCTAAAACTTATTGTCTATTGTATTCTATCAGTTGTTATACTGTTGAAGGCTAAGGATAATTTATTTTGCATTATCTTAGTCATAATATTTCTTCTTTGGGCTAGTTGAGCTCACCTTTTCTTTTTCACCGTTCTCTTGTGAAATGAGAATATAGCTTGAACGCGAGTCTGGGAAATGGAGTGATGGTCCGAGATGGTTGTTTTAGTCCTCCTCACTATTCTATAAAATAGTGTGACAATAAATGTAATGAGGACTTCATTGAGTGTGGATATTTTCTAGAAGACAATATTCGTGTTTAAACTCTCAGCTTATGTATTGTCGTATTTTACACGACAATGGTATTATTAAGTTGTATTTGAATTTTGTACCATGTATTTGGCGACTCAAGATGAGTGATGTATACCTATTTTGGGGGCGTCTCACAAACTTTCTCTTCTTCCTCTATGTTATGGCGGTATTTCTCTCTCTCTTTCTTAAATAGTTTGCTCTCTTTCTCCCTCTATAACATAAGAAATGTGAAGTGTAGTAAACTTTTGCTAGCAAAAGGAATGGGTTCTATTTATAGCTTGGAAAATCTATACATATAACATATATAAGTATACATAAATCTCTAGCAAATCTCCCATATCTTAAGCTAGGATTTTCTTTTATTTTAGACTAGGTGAGTTGTTAAACTAGGTGTTGAAAAATTAAAATAACCATGTGCCAATTCTTCTCTCCAAATCTGGCCATATCCCTTATTTTGACCCATTTTTGGTTTCTCTTTTAATGTTTATTTGCTTATTTATTTATCTAGAAGGTCCACTTTAAATGAACTAGGGTTTGGGTCACTCCATTTAATTATTTGGGCTAACATTTAAATTGTTTGTGCCATATAAATTAACATAGGTTCAACACATTAATTTTACATTACCCTAGTTATTTAATTAGGGTTTCTAGTTCTCTAGTTTGAATGTTAAATAATTACTCATTTGAGTTTAATTATATAACCAATTAGACTTGCTATAATTAGATTAAAATAATAACTTGAGATAATAAAATTATTCTCTTAGGTTAGTATAATTTTAAATACTAAAATTCTTTAATATTATAACCCTTAGATTATTTAATTGTCATCCCTAATATTTAATATTAGGTTATTTAGCTTTCTTATTAATTCACTATATAAAATAAATAAATATATATACACATATATATATATATATATATATATATATATATATTCATTTAGTCTAATACATATTTTAATCATTTATCTCTTAATATTTTAAATCATTATCTAATATTATTAATATTCTTAATAATATTTTAATCATTTATTATACTAATAAAAATTTATTTTAATTGTTTACCCTTTACTAATTACTTTATTTAACAACCCTAATATGCCATAAATATAAAATCTCATCAAAATGACCAAAATACCCTCCAAAATCTGGACACATCATATTTAGGGTCTCTAAGTCATAAAATTATAGTTTTTCCATTTATGACATCACATAACTTATTATTCTTATTTATTCATAACTCAAACACATCCATGAAAAATACTAAAACAGTTCTGAAAATTCTTATTTTCTGGAAAATATCATTGCATGGTATCATGATGTACATAAAAGTTTTCTGGAATTTTTGGATTTCATTTACTATTTTTAAAATGACCAAAATAGTCAGATCTTGCAACAATTGTCATGAACAGTTCTTAAGTCCAAAAATTAGGAAATATCTGGGATATGTTCTGTTATGTATATGTACTTCGGTAAAAATTTTACAATTTTTGGAGTTACACGGAAAAAGTTATTTTGGTTTACTTTTAAAATAGTCCTTTCTTATAAACTCCATAACTTTTATTCTACACATCCAAAAATATCCATCTTTGGATAGGATCTAGATAACTCATCATATTAACATACAAAAGTTTCTCAGAATTTTTAAAGCAAATAAAAATGACAAATCTACTCCTAGGATGAACTGATCCAAAACAGTCTCTTTTCCCTTTTTGAAAAATCTGAACTGTTTTCACCAAAATAGCTCCCAAGGCTTGTAAAATCAACATATTTGAGTGCTTCCACTTGGGTTTAAAATCTAACTTACATATCTAACACCCCTCTTTGACGGATTACAAAAAGAAGGTGTAGATTTTAAATGGTGGATTTTCAAAGTGAAGAAAGATTAGAGTTTTCTAAACTAAAAACCTATTTTCTTTTCTTCCTTTTGATCAACATTCAAAAATCCAAAATGGTTAGATCTAAACATAAAACACTTATTAACATGTAGATCTAAAGGTTTTGAGTTTGGAAATATAAGCTCATGATCTTATCAAAATAACCACAATAAATCACATCTTTACTAACTAGGGTTTGAGCTTTAGAGTTGTATACCTTTGATCTAGTAGCTCTTCTTCTTCTCCTTCCAAAATATGAATCTTGATGATACACAAACTTCCTCTTCTTCCTCTTTGTTATGGCAGCCCCCTCTCTCTCTTTCTTAAATAGTTTGCTCTCTCTTTCTCCCTCTATAACATAAGAAATGTGAAGTGTAGTAAACTTTTTGCTAGCAAAAAGGAATGGGTTCTATTTATAGCTTGGAAAATCTATACATATAACATATATAAGTATACATAAATCTCTAGCAAATCTCCCATATCTTAAGCTAGGATTTTCTTTTATTTTAGACTAGGTGAGTTGTTAAACTAGGTGTTGAAAAATTAAAATAACCATGTGCCAATTCCTCTCTCCAAATCTGGCCATATCCCTTATTTTGACCCATTTTGGTTTCTCTTTTAATGTTTATTTGCTTATTTATTTATCTAGAAGGTCCACTTTAAATGAACTAGGGTTTGGGTCACTCCATTTAATTATTTTGGGCTAACATTTAAATTGTTTGTGCCATATAAATTAACATAGGTTCAACACATTAATTTTACATTACCCTAGTTATTTAATTAGGGTTTCTAGTTCTCTAGTTTGAATGTTAAATAATTACTCATTTGAGTTTAATTATATACCAACCAATTAGACTTGCTATAATTAGATTAAAATAATAACTTGAGATAATAAA
The DNA here is from genome assembly GCA_020205615.1 of Panax quinquefolius. Lineage (NCBI taxonomy): Eukaryota > Viridiplantae > Streptophyta > Magnoliopsida > Apiales > Araliaceae > Panax > Panax quinquefolius. Next base: position 192,479 of record JAINUW010000310.1, read on the forward strand.
ATTAATCTCTTAGGTTAGTATAATTTTAAATACTAAAATTCTTTAATATTATAACCCTTAGATTATTTAATTGTCATCCCTAATATTTAATATTAGGTTATTTAGCTTTCTTATTAATTCACTATATAAAATAAATAAATATATATACACATTTATATATATATATATATATATATATATATATATATATATATTCATTTAGTCTAATACATATTTTAATCATTTATCTCTTAATATTTTAAATCATTATCTAATATTATTAATCTCTTAATAATATTTTAATCATTTATTATACTAATAAAAAATTTATTTTAATTGTTTACCCTTTACTAATTACTTTATTTAACAACCCTAATATGCCATAAATATAAAATCTCATCAAAAATGACCAAAATACCCTCCAAAAATCTGGACACATCATATTTAGGGTCTCTAAGTCATAAAATTATAGTTTTTCCATTTATGACATCACATAACTTATTATTCTTATTTATTCATAACTCAAACACATCCATGAAAAATACTAAAACAGTTCTGAAAATTCTTATTTTCTGGAAAATATCATTGCATGGTATCATGATGTACATAAAAGTTTTCTGGAATTTTTGGATTTCATTTACTATTTTTAAAATGACCAAAATAGTCAGATCTTGCAACAATTGTCATGAACAGTTCTTAAGTCCAAAAATTAGGAAATATACAGGATATGTTCTCATATGTATATGTACTTCCAAAGAAAAAATTTTACAATTTTGGAGTTACGGAAAAAAGTTATTTTGGTTTACTTTTAAAATAGTCCTTTCTTATAAACTCCATAACTTTTATTCTACACATCCAAAAATATCCATCTTTGGATAGGATCTAGATAACTCATCATATTAACATACAAAAGTTTCTCAGAATTTTTAAAGCAAATAAAAATGACAAATCTACTCCTAGGATGAACTGATCCAAAACAGATCTCTTTTCCCTTTTGAAAAATCAACTGCTTTTCACCAAAATAGCTCCCAAGGCTTGTAAAATCAACATATTTGAGTGCTTCCACTTGGGTTTAAAATCTAACTTACATATCTAACACCCCTCTTTGACGGATTACAAAAAGAAGGTGTAGATTTTAAATGGTGGATTTTCAAAGTGAAGAAAGATTAGAGTTTTCTAAACTAAAAAACCTATTTTTCTTTTCTTCCTTTTGATCAACATTCAAAAAATCCAAAATGGTTAGATCTAAACATAAAACACTTATTAACATGTAGATCTAAGGTTTTTGAGTTTGGAAATATAAGCTCATGATCTTATCAAAAATAACCACAATAAATCACATCTTTACTAACTAGGGTTTGAGCTTTAGAGTTGTATACCTTTGATCTAGTAGCTCTTCTTCTTCTCCTTCCAAAATATGAATCTTGATGATACACAAACTTCCTCTTCTTCCTCTTTGTTATGGCAGCCCCCCTCTTTCTCTTTCTTAAATAGTTTGCTCTCTCTTTCTCCCTCTATAACATAAGAAATGTGAAGTGTAGTAAACTTTTTGCTAGCAAAAGGAATGGGTTCTATTTATAGCTTGGAAAATCTATACATATAACATATATAAGTATACATAAATCTCTAGCAAATCTCCCATATCTTAAGCTAGGATTTTCTTTTATTTTAGACTAGGTGAGTTGTTAAACTAGGTGTTGAAAAATTAAAATAACCATGTGCCAATTCCTCTCTACAAATCTGGCCATATCCCTTATTTTGACCCATTTTTGGTTTCTCTTTTAATGTTTATTTGCTTATTTATTTATCTAGAAGGTCCACTTTAAATGAACTAGGGTTTGGGTCACTCCATTTAATTATTTGGGCTAACATTTAAATTGTTTGTGCCATATAAATTAACATAGGTTCAACACATTAATTTTACATTACCCTAGTTATTTAATTAGGGTTTCTAGTTCTCTAGTTTGAATGTTAAATAATTACTCATTTGAGTTTAATTATATAACCAATTAGACTTGCTATAATTAGATTAAAATAATAACTTGAGATAATAAAATTAATCTCTTAGGTTAGTATAATTTTAAATACTAAAATTCTTTAATATTATAACCCTTAGATTATTTAATTGTCATCCCTAATATTTAATATTAGGTTATTTAGCTTTCTTATTAATTCACTATATAAAATAAATAAATATATATACACATTTATTATATATATATATATATATATATATATATATATTCATTTAGTCTAATACATATTTTAATCATTTATCTCTTAATATTTTAAATCATTATCTAATATTATTAATCTCTTAATAATATTTTAATCATTTATTATACTAATAAAAATTTATTTTAATTGTTTACCCTTTACTAATTACTTTATTTAACAACCCTAATATGCCATAAATATAAAATCTCATCAAAATGACCAAAATACCTCCAAAAATCTGGACACATCATATTTAGGGTCTCTAAGTCATAAAATTATAGTTTTTCCATTTATGACATCACATAACTTATTATTCTTATTTATTCATAACTCAAACACATCCATGAAAAATACTAAAAGCAGTTACGAAAATTCTTATTTTTCGGAAAATATCATTGCATGGTATCATGATGTACATAAAAGTTTTTCTCGAATTTTTGGATTTCATTTACTATTTTTAAAATGACCAAAATAGTCGAGATCTTGCAACAATTGTCATGAAACAGTTCTTAAGTCCAAAAATTAGGAAATATACGGGATATGTTTCTGTTATGTATATATGTACTTCCAAAGAAAATTTTACAATTTTTGAGTTACACGGAAAAAGTTATTTTGGTTTACTTTTAAAATAGTCCTTTCTTATAAACTCCATAACTTTTATTCTACACATCCAAAAATATCCATCTTTGGATAGGATCTAGATAACTCATCATATTAACATACAAAAGTTTCTCTAATTTTTAAAGCAAATAAAATGACAAATCTACTCCTAGGATGAATCGATCCAAAAGCAGTCTCTTTTTCCTTTTTGAAAAATCTGAACTTTTTTCACCAAAATAGCTCCCAAGGCTTGTAAAATCAACATATTTGAGTGCTTCCACTTGGGTTTAAAATCTAACTTACATATCTAACACCCCTCTTTGACGGATTACAAAAAGAAGGTGTAGATTTTAAATGGTGGATTTTCAAAGTGAAGAAAGATTAGAGTTTTCTAAACTAAAAACCTATTTTCTTTTCTTCCTTTTGATCAACATTCAAAAATCCAAAATGGTTAGATCTAAACATAAAACACTTATTAACATGTAGATCTAAGGTTTTTGAGTTTGGAAATATAAGCTCATGATCTTATCAAAAATAACCACAATAAATCACATCTTTACTAACTAGGGTTTGAGCTTTAGAGTTGTATACCTTTGATCTAGTAGCTCTTCTTCTTCTCCTTCCAAAATATGAATCTTGATGATACACAAACTTCCTCTTCTTCCTCTTTGTTATGGCAGCCCCCCTCTTTCTCTTTCTTAAATAGTTTGCTCTCTCTTTCTCCCTCTATAACATAAGAAATGTGAAGTGTAGTAAACTTTTGCTAGCAAAAGGAATGGGTTCTATTTATAGCTTGGAAAATCTATACATATAACATATATAAGTATACATAAATCTCTAGCAAATCTCCCCTATCTTAAGCTAGGATTTTCTTTTATTTTAGACTAGGTGAGTTGTTAAACTAGGTGTTGAAAAATTAAAATAACCATGTGCCAATTCCTCTCTACAAATCTGGCCATATCCCTTATTTTGACCCATTTTTGGTTTCTCTTTTAATGTTTATTTGCTTATTTATTTATCTAGAAGGTCCACTTTAAATGAACTAGGGTTTGGGTCACTCCATTTAATTATTTGGGCTAACATTTAAATTGTTTGTGCCATATAAATTAACATAGGTTCAACACATTAATTTTACATTACCCTAGTTATTTAATTAGGGTTTCTAGTTCTCTAGTTTGAATGTTAAATAATTACTCATTTGAGTTTAATTATATAACCAATTAGACTTGCTATAATTAGATTAAAATAATAACTTGAGATAATAAAATTAATCTCTTAGGTTAGTATAATTTTAAATACTAAAATTCTTTAATATTATAACCCTTAGATTATTTAATTGTCATCCCTAATATTTAATATTAGGTTATTTAGCTTTCTTATTAATTCACTATATAAAATAAATAAATATATATACACATTTATATATATATATATATATATATATATATTCATTTAGTCTAATACATATTTTAATCATTTATCTCTTAATATTTTAAATCATTATCTAATATTATTAATCTCTTAATAATATTTTAATCATTTATTATACTAATAAAAATTTATTTTAATTGTTTACCCTTTACTAATTACTTTATTTAACAACCCTAATATGCCATAAATATAAAATCTCATCAAAATGACCAAAATATACCCTCCAAAAATCTGGACACATCATATTTAGGGTCTCTAAGTCATAAAATTATAGTTTTTCCATTTATGACATCACATAACTTATTATTCTTATTTATTCATAACTCAAACACATCCATGAAAAATACTAAAAAGCAGTTACGAAAATTCTTATTTTACGGAAAATATCATTGCATGGTATCATGATGTACATAAAAGTTTTCGGAATTTTTGGATTTCATTTACTATTTTAAAATGACCAAAATAGTCGAGATCTTGCAACAATTGTCATGAAACAGTTCTTAAGTCCAAAAATTAGGAAATATACAGGATATGTTCCTGTTATGTATATGTACTTCCAGTAAAAATTTTACAATTTTTGGAGTTACACGGAAAAAGTTATTTTGGTTTACTTTTAAAATAGTCCTTTCTTATAAACTCCATAACTTTTATTCTACACATCCAAAAATATCCATCTTTGGATAGGATCTAGATAACTCATCATATTAACATACAAAAGTTTCTCAGAATTTTTAAAGCAAATAAAAATGACAAATCTACTCCTAGGATGAACTGATCCAAAACAGTCTCTTTTCCCTTTTTGAAAAATCTGAACTGTTTTCACCAAAATAGCTCCCAAGGCTTGTAAAATCAACATATTTGAGTGCTTCCACTTGGGTTTAAAATCTAACTTACATATCTAACACCCCTCTTTGACGGATTACAAAAAGAAGGTGTAGATTTTAAATGGTGGATTTTCAAAGTGAAGAAAGATTAGAGTTTTCTAAACTAAAAAACCTATTTTTCTTTTCTTCCTTTTGATCAACATTCAAAAAATCCAAAATGGTTAGATCTAAACATAAAACACTTATTAACATGTAGATCTAAGGTTTTTGAGTTTGGAAATATAAGCTCATGATCTTATCAAAATAACCACAATAAATCACATCTTTACTAACTAGGGTTTGAGCTTTAGAGTCAGTATACCTTTGATCTAGTAGCTCTTCTTCTTCTCCTTCCAAAATATGAATCTTGATGATACACAAACTTCCTCTTCTTCCTCTTTGTTATGGCAGCCCCCTCTCTCTCTTTCTTAAATAGTTTGCTCTCTCTTTCTCCCTCTATAACATAAGAAATGTGAAGTGTAGTAAACTTTTTTTAGCAAAAGGAATGGGTTCTATTTATAGCTTGGAAAATCTATACATATAACATATATAAGTATACATAAATCTCTAGCAAATCTCCCATATCTTAAGCTAGGATTTTCTTTTATTTTAGACTAGGTGAGTTGTTAAACTAGGTGTTGAAAAATTAAAATAACCATGTGCCAATTCCTCTCTACAAATCTGGCCATATCCCTTATTTTGACCCATTTTTGGTTTCTCTTTTAATGTTTATTTGCTTATTTATTTATCTAGAAGGTCCACTTTAAATGAACTAGGGTTTGGGTCACTCCATTTAATTATTTGGGCTAACATTTAAATTGTTTGTGCCATATAAATTAACATAGGTTCAACACATTAATTTTACATTACCTAGTTATTTAATTAGGGTTTCTAGTTCTCTAGTTTGAATGTTAAATAATTACTCATTTGAGTTTAATTATATAACCAATTAGACTTGCTATAATTAGATTAAAATAATAACTTGAGATAATAAAATTAATCTCTTAGGTTAGTATAATTTTAAATACTAAAATTCTTTAATATTATAACCCTTAGATTATTTAATTGTCATCCCTAATATTTAATATTAGGTTATTTAGCTTTCTTATTAATTCACTATATAAAATAAATAAATATATATACACATTTATAATATATATATATATATATATATATATTCATTTAGTCTAATACATATTTTAATCATTTATCTCTTAATATTTTAAATCATTATCTAATATTATTAATCTCTTAATAATATTTTAATCATTTATTATACTAATAAAAATTTATTTTAATTGTTTACCCTTTACTAATTACTTTATTTAACAACCCTAATATGCCATAAATATAAAATCTCATCAAAAATGACCAAAATACCCTCCAAAAAAACGGACACATCATATTTAGGGTCTCTAAGTCATAAAATTATAGTTTTTCCATTTATGACATCACATAACTTATTATTCTTATTTATTCATAACTCAAACACATCCATGAAAAATACTAAAACAGTTCTGAAAATTCTTATTTTCTGGAAAATATCATTGCATGGTATCATGATGTACATAAAAGTTTTCTGGAATTTTTGGATTTCATTTACTATTTTTAAAATGACCAAAATAGTCAGATCTTGCAACAATTGTCATGAACAGTTCTTAAGTCCAAAAATTAGGAAATATACAGGATATGTTCCTGTTATGTATATGTACTTCCAGTAAAAATTTTACAATTTTTGGAGTTACACGGAAAAAGTTATTTTGGTTTACTTTTAAAATAGTCCTTTCTTATAAACTCCATAACTTTTATTCTACACATCCAAAAATATCCATCTTTGGATAGGATCTAGATAACTCATCATATTAACATACAAAAGTTTCTCAGAATTTTTAAAGCAAATAAAAATGACAAATCTACTCCTAGGATGAACTGATCCAAAACAGTCTCTTTTCCCTTTTTGAAAAATCTGAACTGTTTTCACCAAAATAGCTCCCAAGGCTTGTAAAATCAACATATTTGAGTGCTTCCACTTGGGTTTAAAATCTAACTTACATATCTAACACCCCTCTTTGACGGATTACAAAAAGAAGGTGTAGATTTTAAATGGTGGATTTTCAAAGTGAAGAAAGATTAGAGTTTTCTAAACTAAAAAACCTATTTTTCTTTTCTTCCTTTTGATCAACATTCAAAAAATCCAAAATGGTTAGATCTAAACATAAAACACTTATTAACATGTAGATCTAAGGTTTTTGAGTTTGGAAATATAAGCTCATGATCTTATCAAAAATAACCACAATAAATCACATCTTTACTAACTAGGGTTTGAGCTTTAGAGTTGTATACCTTTGATCTAGTAGCTCTTCTTCTTCTCCTTCCAAAATATGAATCTTGATGATACACAAACTTCCTCTTCTTCCTCTTTGTTATGGCAGCCCCCCTCTTTCTCTTTCTTAAATAGTTTGCTCTCTCTTTCTCCCTCTATAACATAAGAAATGTGAAGTGTAGTAAACTTTTGCTAGCAAAAGGAATGGGTTCTATTTATAGCTTGGAAAATCTATACATATAACATATATAAGTATACATAAATCTCTAGCAAATCTCCCATATCTTAAGCTAGGATTTTCTTTTATTTTAGACTAGGTGAGTTGTTAAACTAGGTGTTGAAAAATTAAAATAACCATGTGCCAATTCCTCTCTCCAAATCTGGCCATATCCCTTATTTTGACCCATTTTGGTTTCTCTTTAATGTTTATTTGCTTATTTATTTATCTAGAAGGTCCACTTTAAATGAACTAGGGTTTGGGTCACTCCATTTAATTATTTGGGCTAACATTTAAATTGTTTGTGCCATATAAATTAACATAGGTTCAACACATTAATTTTACATTACCCTAGTTATTTAATTAGGGTTTCTAGTTCTCTAGTTTGAATGTTAAATAATTACTCATTTGAGTTTAATTATATAACCAATTAGACTTGCTATAATTAGATTAAAATAATAACTTGAGATAATAAAATTAATCTCTTAGGTTAGTATAATTTTAAATACTAAAATTCTTTAATATTATAACCCTTAGATTATTTAATTGTCATCCCTAATATTTAATATTAGGTTATTTAGCTTTCTTATTAATTCACTATATAAAATAAATAAATATATATATACATTTATATATATATATATATATATATATATATTCATTTAGTCTAATACATATTTTAATCATTTATCTCTTAATATTTTAAATCATTATCTAATATTATTAATCTCTTAATAATATTTTAATCATTTATTATACTAATAAAAATTTATTTTAATTGTTTACCCTTTACTAATTACTTTATTTAACAACCCTAATATGCCATAAATATAAAATCTCATCAAAAATGACCAAAATACCCTCCAAAAATCTGGACACATCATATTTAGGGTCTCTAAGTCATAAAATTATAGTTTTTCCATTTATGACATCACATAACTTATTATTCTTATTTATTCATAACTCAAACACATCCATGAAAAATACTAAAACAGTTCTGAAAATTCTTATTTTCTCGGAAAATATCATCACGATGGTATCATGATGTACATAAAAGTTTTCTGGAATTTTTGGATTTCATTTACTATTTTTAAAATGACCAAAATAGTCAGATCTTGCAACAATTGTCATGAACAGTTCTTAAGTCCAAAAATTAGGAAATATACAGGATATGTTCCTGTTATGTATATGTACTTCCAGTAAAAATTTTACAATTTTTGGAGTTACACGGAAAAAGTTATTTTGGTTTACTTTTAAAATAGTCCTTTCTTATAAACTCCATAACTCTTATTCTACACATCCAAAAATATCCATCTTTGGATAGGATCTAGATAACTCATCATATTAACATACAAAAGTTTCTCCAGAATTTTTAAAGCAAATAAAAATGACAAATCTACTCCTAGGATGAATTGATCCAAAATATTCTATTTTCCCTTTTGAAAAATCTGAACTGCTTTTCACCAAAATAGCTCCCAAGGCTTGTAAAATCAACATATTTGAGTGCTTCCACTTGGGTTTAAAATCTAACTTACATATCTAACACCCTCTTTGACGGATTACAAAAAGAAGGTGTAGATTTTAAATGGTGGATTTTCAAAGTGAAGAAAGATTAGAGTTTTCTAAACTAAAAAACCTATTTTTCTTTTCTTCCTTTTGATCAACATTCAAAAAACCCAAAATGGTTAGATCTAAACATAAAACACTTATTAACATGTAGATCTAAGGTTTTTGAGTTTGGAAATATAAGCTCATGATCTTATCAAAAATAACCACAATAAATCACATCTTTACTAACTAGGGTTTGAGCTTTAGAGTTGTATACCTTTGATCTAGTAGCTCTTCTTCTTCTCCTTCCAAAATATGAAACTTGATGATACACAAACTTCCTCTTCTTCCTCTTTGTTATGGCAGCCCCCCTCTTTCTCTTTCTTAAATAGTTTGCTCTCTCTTTCTCCCTCTATAACATAAGAAATGTGAAGTGTAGTAAACTTTTTGCTAGCAAAAGGAATGGGTTCTATTTATAGCTTGGAAAATCTATACATATAACATATATAAGTATACATAAATCTCTAGCAAATCTCCCATATCTTAAGTTATGATTTTCTTTTATTTTAGACTAGGTGAGTTGTTAAACTAGGTGTTGAAAAATTAAAATAACCATGTGCCAATTCCTCTCTCCAAATCTGGCCATATCCCTTATTTTGACCGATTTTTGGTTTTTCTTTTAATGTTTATTTGCTTATTTATTTATCTAGAAGGTCCACTTTAAATGAACTAGGGTTTGGGTCACTCCATTTAATTATTTGGGCTAACATTTAAATTGTTTGGGCCATATAAATTAACATAGGTCCAACACATTAATTTTACATTACACTAGTTATTTAATTAGGGTTTCTAGTTCACTACTTTGAATGTTAAATAATTACTCATTTGAGTTTAATTATATAACCAATTAGACTTGCTATAATTAGATTAAAATAATAACTTGAGACAATAAAATTAATAAAATTAATCTCTTAGGTTAGTATAATTTTAAATACTAAAATTCTTTAATATTATAACCCTTAGATTATTTAATTGTCATCCCTAATATTTAATATTAGGTTATTTAGCTTTTCTTATTAATTCACTATATAAAATAAATAAATATATATACACATTTATAATATATATATATATATATATTCATTTAGTCTAATACATATCCTACATATGTCATAACATATTTATTATTATTGATAAATATAATAATTATAATATCCATTTTTCCACATATCTATTTAATATATGTCACAAAATATTCAATACATTAATAAGAAATTTAATATACTCCTTTCTTGGCTTTCCTCTTTGTTCCACTAATTCATAAACTTAATTAGCCCTAATTGGCTTAATAAGTTATTACATCATCATATAATCACTTTATATTTGTCATATCAATTTAATCACTTAAAGATTATAAATCTTTTAATTTACCATTCAAGTTATGTTAATTCTCAACATAACTTATCTTACTCTTCCTTAATCAAATTGATTAAGTATTCATCATATATAGTTAACTTAAAATAATTAAATTAACTAACTCACTTAATTCACATATTCACTTATATGCTTAAAAAAATTTATTCGTAAATATATATATATATATATATATATATATATATGTAATCGTATAAAATTCTCGGTCCTTACACTTCAGGTTTGGACGACACTTCGTTGAACCCAGATAACAAGAACAACACTAGGTAGAAAATTATTGTGCGACGTAAAGAGTTTCTTATCTCATTGAAATTGATTTGTTTAGCCATGGTAGCTATAGTAATGAAATGAAGTGGGAATGTGGGATAGTTTTTTCAACTTGCAGATTTATCCTACTTATATAGTGGAGTTAGGAGTGTGAGCACATTGGAATCCAATATATGTGTATATATAAATACATATTTGTGGGGACCCTTTAGGATTTATGCTTGTGATTTTGACTGCTAACAGATTTTTATTTAATTTTCCTCTTAATAAGTTTTATCATTTAATGACCTTAAATATGAAACCGATCCTAAATATGGTATTGTTCTGTGTTCTATGTATTCTGACCATGCTAAATTTATTTTTCTACAACATACAAGTCTAGAGACTTTTACTTTCCCCTTTTAAAATTATAGTAATGGTTTTCACTTTCATTTTTTTTAACATATCAATAACATCATAATGCTTATTTTACAATATATTATAGATTTGTAATATCGAGTTCCCTCCATGCTTCTACAGATCAACATAAAACCGGCACAAGAAATTGTCATGGCAAAAGAGGTTGCTGGAAAACCTGGACAAAACCTGCACAAAACCTGCATGTAGGGAATGTATGAGAATATGATGAGACAACATCTGCCTCTAAAGTTTCCAATGTGTCCGTCAGTAATATTCCAGCATATGCACGACAATTTCATAGATCTGCTGGTCAATATCAAGAGTAGTGCTAGTATCACATAGGACCACCTTTCCAGCAACCTCTTTTGGATCGAGCACTGAACCTCTACATATTAATTTTTTTAAATTGCTTTTCCCGTAATATAGAGGTGAATTGGTGATGTAAATGCTCTCTGGAAATTATGATATTCCTTCCACATTTTCCCCATTTCCAAGTTGCAGCGTTGCCATAAATTCCTGATCAATAGTGCCAGCTCCTACTGTTGTAATCCATGGAGCTCCATTGACTATTGAGTAAGCATCTGGTGAAAAATTTCTAGCAGCACAGATGACGGAAATCCCCCTCTCTGTCGCTGAAAGTGCTGCAATGGCTATGACATCCATGAAATAAGGTGCCCGCCTAAGGCTCAAAGACAAGGACAAGATATCTACCCCATCCATAAATTATTGATCCATGGCAGCCAATAAGTCACTCGCAACAATTTTACGAAGTGTGTCTGCCCAGCCAACCTTGTACATGGAAATACGTGCTCTTGGTGTCACCACTTTGGCTGTCCCACTGGAGTAACCAAAATGACTCGCACCGTGTACATAATTACATGTATCTATAGATGATGTATGAGTTCCATGTCTAGAGAAATCTCATGCTGATTCGAAGTCACGGTCCTTGGAGATTCTTCCACCTGCAGCTACAAGTCCTTTGCTAAAAGATCGAGCTCCAATAATCTTCATGTTGTAGAAAGAATGGGTAAAAGTTGTACCATTCTTATACATTCCTTTCCATCTCACTGGAACCGGTGACATCCCCTTGTCCCTAAAGCTCTCACTTTCTGGCCATATTCCTGTGTTGACCCTATGATCATGTTTTTGCCAAAAGATGCAATAGGCCATATGCCAGCGATGTGACTTAGGCCAAGAAACTTAGGCGAGTGGGTTGTGAAGAGCTTCCCAAAGGACTCTTCATATTTCGCCAAATGAGAAGGGAACTTCTCCAGCTGATATAGTTGAGACTGTATGAGCCATGCACTAAACCTATGCATGGCATGGCTGTATGAGTAGACCAACTTCTCGTTGTCATCGGAGCGATATGGTGGCTACGACTGTAGGATGTTTTAGTGCCATAAATCTTCAGTTGTAAAAATTTCTAGTTTGTGGGAATAGTCCATGTGTATGATGTAAGTTTGCTATTCTTTAGGTTTGGAAGACACTTTGTTAAGCCCAGGTAACAAGAACACTGTGTAGAAAATTATTGTGCGGTGTAAAAAGTTTCCTATCACGTTGAAATGGATTTGTTTAGCCATGGTAGCTATATCAATGAAATGAAGTGGAATATGAGATAGTTTTTTTCAACGTGCTGATTTATCCTACTTATATATAGGAGTCAGGAGTGTGAGCACATTGGAATCCAATATATGTGTATATATAAATACATATTTGTGGGGACCCTTTAGGATTTATGCTCATGATTTTGACTGCTAACAGATTTTTATTTGATTTTTCTTTCAATAAGTTTGTAATTTAATGACCTTAAATATGAAACCGATCCTAAATTTGGTATTGTTCTATGTTTTACGTATTCTGACCATGCTAAATTTATTTTGCTACAACATACAAGTCTAGAGACTTTCCCTTTCCTTTTTTGATATTATAGTAATGGTTTCCACTTTCCCTTTTTGATACCATATCAATAACATCATAATGTTTATTTTATAATATATTTAAGATTTATAATATCGAGTTCCCTCTATGCTTTTGCAGATCAGAACAAAACCTGCACAAGAAATTGTCAGGACAAAAGAAGTTGCTGGAAAACCTGCACAAAACCAGCATGGAGGGAATGTATGAGAATATGATGAGTCAGCATCTGCTTCTAAAGTTGCCAATGTGTCTATTAGTAATATTCCGGCATATGCAAGACAATTTCATCGATCACATAGGACCACCTTTCAATATCAAGAGTACCTCTACATAGTATTATTTATAGGACCATAATATGGTGAATTGGTGATGTAAATGCTCTATGGAAAGTATGATATTCCTTCCATAGTTTCCCCATTTCCCAGTTGCAGTGTTGCCACAAGTTCCCCATTTCCCTACTATTTTAATCCATGGTGCTCCATTGACTATTGAGTAAACATCTGGTCCAAAATTTCCAGCAGCACAGATGACGAAAATCCCCCTCTCTGTCGCTGAAAGTGTTGCAATGGCTATGAAATCTTTGAAATAAGGTGCCTGCCCAAGGCCCAAAGACAAGGACAAGATATCAACCCCGTCCACAATTGATTGGTTCATGACAGCTAGTAAGTCGCTCGCAGTAATGTTGCGAAGTGTGTCTACCCAGCCAACCTTGTACATGGCAATACGTGCTCTTAGTGCTACCCCTTTGGCTATCCCATTGGCATAACCAAAATGACTCGCACCATGTACATAATTACCTGCAGCTGTAGATGATGTGTGAGTTCCATGTCCATAGAAATCTCATGCTGATTCGAAGTCACGGTCCTCAAAGATTCTTCCACCTGCAGCCACAAGTCCTTTGCTAAAAGTTCGAGCTCCAATCAACTTCCTATTGCAAAGAGTATGGGTAAAAGTTGTATCATTCTCACACGTCCCTTTCCATCTCGCTGGAACCGGTGACATCCCCTTGTCCCTAAAGCTCTCATTTTCTGGCCATATTCCTATGTTGACCCTATGATCACATTTTGGCCATATTCATATTCCTTAGGCGAGTGGGTTGTGAAGAGCTTCCCGAAGGACTCTTCATACGTCGCTAAATGGGTAGGGAGCTTCTCCAGCTGAGATAGTTGAGATGGCATGGCCCGGGCACTAAACCCATGCATGGCATTGCTGTATGAGTAGACCAAGTTCTCTTTGTCATCGGAGCGATATGATGGCTATGACTGTAGGATGTTTGGGTGCCATAACTCTTCAGTTGTAAAAATTTCTGGTTTATGGGAATGGTCCATGTGTATGATGTAAGTTTGGTATTCTTCAGGTTTGGACGACACTTTGTTGAGCCTAGGTAACAAGAACAACACTAGGAAGAAAATTATTGTGCGGTGTAAAAAGTTTCTTATCTCGTAGAAATGGATTTGTTTAGCCATGGTAGCTATAGCAAAGAAATGAAGTGGGAATGTGGGATAATTTTTTTTAAATTGCAAATTTATCCTACTTATATAGTGGAGTACGAAGTGTGAGCACATTGGAATCCAGTATATGTGTATATATAAATACATATTTGTGGGGACCCTTTAGGATTTATGCTCATGATTTTGAGTGCTAACAGAATTTTATTTGATTTTCCTCTTAATAAGTTTGTCATTTAATGACCTTAAATATGAAACCGATCCTAAATTTGGTACTGTTCTGTGTTCTACGTATTCTGACCATGCTAAATTTATTTTTCTACAGCATACAAGTCTAGAGACTTTCCCTTTCCCTTTTTGATATTATAGTAATAGTTTCCACTTTCCCTTTTTGATACCATATCAATAACATCATAATATTTATTTTATAATATAGTTAAGATTTATAATATCGAGTTCCCACAAGAAATTGTCGGGGCAAAAAAAGAGGTTGTTTGGAAAAGAAGTTCAAAAAAAACTGCATGAGGGAATGTATGAGAATATGATAAGTCAGCATCTGCCTCTAAAGTTGCCAATCTATCCGTCAATAATATTCCAGCATATGCAGGACAATTTTATCGATCTGCTGGTCAATATCAAGAATAGTGCTAGTATCACATAGGACCACCTTTTCAGCAACCTCTTTTGGATCTAGCGCTGAACCTCTGCATATTAATTTGTTTAAATTGCTTTTCTCATAATATAGAGGTGAATTGGTGATGTAAATGCTCTTTAGAAAGTATGATACTTTCCACAGTTTCTCCATTTCCCAGTTGTAGCATTGCCATATATTTCCAATCAATAGTGCCAGTTCCTACTGTTGTAATCTATGGTGCTCCATTCACTATTGAGTAAGCATTTGGTCCAAAATTTCAAGCAGCACAGATGATGGAAATCCCCCTCTCTGTCGCTGAAAGTGCTGCAATGGCTATGACATCCTTGAAATAAGGTGCATTCCCAAGGCCCAAAGACAAGGACAAGATATCAACCCCGTCCAAAATTAATTGGTCCGTGGAAGCCAGTAAGTCGCTCGCAGTAATGTTGCGAAGTGTGTCTACCAAGCCAACCTTGTACATGGCAATACGTGCTATTGGTGCCACCCCATAGGCTGTCCCACTAGCGTAACCAAAATGACTCGCACCAAGTACATAATTACCTATAACTGTAGATGATGTGTGAGTTCCATGTCTAGAGAAATATCGTGCTGATTCGAAGTCACGGTCCATGGAGATTCTTTCACCTACAGCCACAACTCCTTTCCTAAAAGATCGAGCTCCAATCAGCTTCCTGTTGCAGATAGTATGGGTAAAATTTGTACCATTCTCACACGTCCCTTTCCATCTCACTGGAACCAGTGATATCCCCTTGTCCCTAAAGCTCTCACTTTCTGTCCATATTCCTGTGACAACCCTATGATCACATTTTTGCCTTAAAATGAAGTAGGCCATATGCCAGCGGCATGACTTAGGCCAAGAAACTTAGGCGAGTGAGTTGTGAAGAGCTTCCTGAAGGACTCTTCATATGTCGCTAAATAAGAAGGGAGCTTTTCCAGCTGAGATAGTTTAGACGGCGTGACCCGTGCACTAAACCCATGCATGGCATGGCTGTATGAGTAGACCAACTTCTCTTTGTCATCGAAGCGATATGGTGGCTAAGATTTAGGATGTTTTGGTGCCATAACTCTTCAGTTGTAAAAATATCTTGTTTGTGGGAATGGTTCATATGTATGATGTAAGTTTGGTATTCTTCAGGTTTGGACGACACTATGTTGGGCCCAGGTAACAAGAACAACACTAGGTAGAAAATTATTATGCGTCCTAAAAAGTTTTATATCTCGTTGAAAAGGATTTGTTTAGCCATGGTAGCTATAACAATGAAATGAAGTGGGAATGTGGGATAGTTTTTTCAACTTGCAGATTTATCCTACTTATATAGTGGAGTCGGGAGTGTGAGCACATTGGAATCCAATATCAACGTATATATAAATACATATTTGTGGGGACCCTTTTGGATTTATGCTCATGATTTTTATTGATAACATATTTTTATTTGATTTTCCTCTCAATAAGTTTGTCATTTAATGACCTTAAATATGAAACCGATCCTAAATTTGGTATTGTTCTGTGTTCTACGTATTCTGACCATGCTAAATTTATTTTACTACAACATATAAGTCTAGAGACATTCCCTTTCCCTTTTTGATATTATATTAATGGTTTCCACTTTCCCTTTTTGATACCATATCAATAACATCATAATGTTTATTTTATAATATATTTAAGATTTATAATAACGAGTTCCCTCCTTGCTTCTGCAGATTAGCATAAAACCTGTACAAGAAATTGTCAAGGCAAAAAAGAGGTTGCTGGAAAACCTGCACAAAACCTGCATGGAGGGAATGTATGAGAATAAGATGAGTCATCATCTGCCTCTAAAGTTTCCAATGTGTCCATCAGTAATATTCCGGCATATGCACTACAATTTCATAGATCTGCTGGTCAATATCAAGAGTAGTGCTAGTATCACATAGGACCACCTTTCCAGCAACCTATTTTGGATCGAGCGTTGAACCTCTACATATTAATTTTTTTAAATTGCTTTTCTCATAATATAGAGGTGATTCGGTGATGTAAATGCTCTCTGGAAAGTATGATATTCCTTCCACATTTTCCCCATTTCCAAGTTGCAGCGTTGCCATAAATTCCTGATCAATAGTGCCAGCTCCTACTGTTGTAATCCATGGTGCTCCATTGACTATTGAGTAAGCATCTGGTGAAAAATTTCTAGCAGCACAGATGACGAAAATCCCCATCTCTGTCGCTGAAAGTGCTGCAATGGCTATGACATCCTTGAAATAAGGTGCCTGCCCAAGGCCCAAAGACAAGGACAAGATATCAACCCCATCCACAATTGATTGGTTCATGGCAGCCAGTAAGTCGCTCGCAGTAATGTTGCGAAGTGTGTCTACCCAGCCAACCTTGTACATGGTAATACATGCTCTTGGTGCCACCCCTTTGGTTGTCCCATTGGCGTAACCAAAATGACTCGCACCGTGTACATAAATACCTGCAGCTGTAGATGATGTGTGAGTTCCATGTCCAGAGAAATCTCATGCTGATTCGAAGTCACGGTCCTTAGAGATTCTTCCACCTGCAGCCACAAGTCCTTTGCTAAAAGATCGAGCTCCAATGAACTTCATGTTGCAAAGAGTATGGGTAAAATTTTTACCATTCTCACACTTCCCTTTCCATCTCGCTGGAATCAGTGACATCCTCTTGTCCCTAAAGCTCTCACTTTCTGGCCATCTTCCTGTGTCGACCCTATGATCATATTTTTTCTGTAAGATGCAATAGGCCATATGCCAGCGGTATGACTTACGCCAAGAAACTTAGGTGAGTGGGTTATGAAGAGCTTCTCGAAAGACTCTTCATATGTCGCTAAATAAGAAGGAGCTTCTCCAATTTGAGATAGTTGAGACGACGTGACCGTGCACTAAACCCATGCATGGCATGGTATTTGTATGAGTACACCAAGTTCTCTTTGTCATCGAGCGATATGGGTGGCTACGATCGTTGTAGGATGTTTTGGTGTTATAACTCTTGGTTGTAAAATTTTTGGTTTATGGGAATGGTCCATGTGTATGATATAAGTGTGGTATTCTTCAGGTTTTGACGACACTTTGTTGAGCCCAAGTAACAAGAACAACACTAGGTAGAAAATTATTGTGAAGCGTAAAAAAGTTTCCTATCTCGTTGAAATTGATTTGTTTAGCTATGATAGCTATACAATGAAATGAAGTGGGAATGTGGGATAGTTTTTTCAACTTGCGATTTATCCTACTTATATAATGGAGTCGAGAGTGTGAGCACATTGGAATCCAATATATGTGTATATAAATTCATATTTGTGGGGACCCTTTAGGATTTATGCTCATGATTTTGATTGCTAAATGATTTTTATTTGATTTTCCTCTCAATAAGTTTGTCATTTAATGACCTTAAATATGAAACCGATCCTAAATTTTGTTATTTTTCTATGTTCTAATTAATTCTAACCATGCTAAATTTATTTTCTCTGAATGATACAAGTCGATAGACTTTCCCTTTCCTTTTTGATATTATAGTAATGGTTTCCACTTTCCTTTTTGATATCATATCAATAACATCATAATGTTTATTTTATAATATATTTTAGATTTATAATATCGAGTTCCTCTATGCTTCTTGAGATCAAAGACAAAACGCACAAGAAATTGTCAAGGCAAAAGATGTTCTTTGGAAACCCGCATAAAACTGCATGGAGGAATGTATGAGAATATGATGAGTCAAGATATGCTTCTAAATTTACCAATGTGTTCATTAATATTATTATGGCTTATGCACTGACAATTTCATCATCGATCTATTTGGTCAATATCAAAGAGTAGTGCTAGTATCACATAGGACCACCTTTCCAAAGAACCTCTTTTGGATCTAGTGTTGAACCTCTCAGATATTGATTTGTTTATATTTCTTTTCCCATAATATAGAGGTTAATTGGTGATGTAAATGCTCGCTAGAAAGTATGATATTCCTTCCACAAGTTCCTCATTTCGATTTGTGGCGTTGCCACAAATTCCCGATCAATAGTGTCGACTCTCATCGTTGTAATCCATGGTGCTCCATTGACTATTGAGTAAGTATCCGGTCCAAAATTTCAAGCAATACGGATGACGAAACCCCTCTCTCGTCACTCGAAAGTGATGCAATGGCTATGACATCCTTGAAATAAGTTTTCGCTTGAGGCCCAAAGACAAAGACAAGATATCTACCCGTCCATAATTTATTGGTCCATGATAGCGAAGAAGTAGTTCATGAACAATGTTGCAAAATGTGTCCTTGAACCAACCTTGTACATGGAAATCGTGCTCTTGGTGCCACCTTTGGCTATAACTAGCAAAATAAATCACATGTGTACATAATTACATGCAGTTGTAGATGATGTGTGAGTTCCATGTCCAGAAAAATCTCTTGATGATTTGAGGTCACGGTCCTTAGAGATTCTTCCGCCTGCAGCCACAAGTCCTTTACTAAAAGATCGAGCTCTAATCAGCTTCCTGTTGCAGAGAGAATGGGTAGAAGTTGTAACATTCTCACAAGTCCATTTCCATCTCGCTGGAACCGGTGACATCCCCTTGTCCCTAAAGCTCTCACTTTCTGGCCATTTTTATATGTCAACCCTATGATCATGTTTTTACCGTAAGATGAAGTAGGCCATATGCCAGCGGTATGACTTAGGCAAAGAAACTTAGGCGAGTGGGTTGTGAAGAGCTTACTGAATGACTCTTCATATGTCGCTAAAATGAGAAGGGAGCTTCTCCAACTGAGATAGTTGAGATGGCGTGAGCCGTACACTAAACCCATGCATGGCATGGCTGTAAGAGTAGACCAACTTTTCTCTTTGTCATGGGAGCGATATGGTGGCTACGACTTTAGGATGTTTTGGTGCCATAACTCTTTAGTTGTAAAAATTTCTTGTTTGTGGGAATGGTCCATGTGTATGATGTAAGTTTGGTATTCTTTAGGTTTGGACGACACTTTGTTGGGCCTAGGTAACAAGAACAACACTAGGTAGAAAATTAGTGTGCATCGCGTAAAAGTTTCCTATCTCGTTGAAATGGATTTGTTTAGCCATGGTAGCTATAGCAATGAAATGAAGTGGGAATGTGGGATAGTTTTTTTTAACTTGTAGATTTATCCTACTTATATAGTGGAGTCGAGAATGTGAGCACATTGGAATCCAATATATGTGTATATATAAATACATATTTATGGGGACCCTTTAGGATTTATGCTCATGATTTTGAGTGCTATATGATTTTATTTGATTTTCCTCTCAATAAGTTTGTCATTTAATGACCTTAAATATGAAACCAGATCCTAAATTTTGTATTGTTACGTGTTCTACGTATTTCGACCATGCTAAATTTATTTTCTTCTGATACACGTCAGAGACTTTCCTTTCCCTTTTGATATTATAGTAATGGTTTCCACTTTCCCTTTTTGATACCATATCAATAACATCATAATGTTTATTTTATAATATATTTTATATTTATAATATCGATTTCCTCCATGCTTATCGCAGATCAACATAAAACCCGCATAAGAAATTGTCGAAGCAAAAAAGAGATTCTTTGGAAAACTGCGACAAAACGCACAAAACACGCTTGGAGGAATGTATAAGAATATGATGAGTCATCATACGCCTCTAAAGTTTCCAATGTGTAAAATCAAGAATATTCCAAAGATATGACGACAATTTCATCGATCTCTTGGTCGATATCAAGAGTAGTGCTAGTATCACATAGGACCACCTTTCCAAAGAACCTCTTTTGGATGAAAGGTTGAACCTCTCAGATATTAATTTTTTTAAATTGCTTTTCCCATAATATATAGGTGAATTGGTGATGTAAATGCTCTCTGGAAAGTATGATATTCCTTCCACATTTTCCCCATTTCCAAGTTGCAGCATTGCCATAAATTCCTGATCAATAGTTCAAGCTCCTACTGTTGTAATCCATGGTGCTCCATTGACTATTCAATAAGCATCTGGTGCAAAATTTCCAGCAACATAGATGACAAAAATCCCCCTCTCTATCGTTAAAAGTGCTGCAATGGCTATGACATCCTTGAAATAAGGTGCCTGCCCAAGGCCCAAAGACAAGGACAAGATATCAACCCTGTCCATAATTGATTGGTTCATGACAACCAGTAAGTCACTCGCAGTAATGCTACGAAGTGTGTCTACCCAGCCAACCTTGTACATGGCAATACGTGCTCTTAGTGCTACCCATTTGGTTGTCCCATTGGCATAACCAAAATGACTCGCACCGTGTACATAATTAGCTGCAGCTGTAGATGATGTATGAGTTCTATGTCCATAGAAATCTCATGCTGATTCAAAGTCACGGTCCTTGGAGATTCTTCCACTGCAGCCACAAGTCCTTTGCTAAAAGATCGAGCTCCAATCAACTTCCTATTGCAAAGAGTATGGGTAAAAGTTTTACCATTCTCAAACGGCCCTTTCCATCTCATTTGGAATTAGTGACATCCTCTTGTCCCTAAAGCTCTCATTTTTTGGCCATATTCTTGTATGACCCCCTATGATCACGTTTTCTTTGTAAGATGTAGTAGGCCATATGCGGTGGTATGACTTAAGCCAAGAAACTTAGGTGAGTGGGTTGTGAAGAGCTTCTGAAGGACTCTTCATATGTCGCTAAATGACAAGGGATCTTTCAATTTGAGATAGTTGAGACGGGTGTGACCGTGCACTAAACCCATGCATGGCATGGGCTATGTATGAGTAGACCAACTTCTCTTTGTTATCGTTGAGGCGATATGGTGGCTACGACTATAGGATGTTTTGGTGCTATAACTCTTGATTGTAAAATTTCTAGTTTATGGGAATGGTCCATGTGTGTATGATGTAAGTTTGGTATTCTTGAGGTTTTGGCGACACTTTGTTGAGCCAGTAACAAAAACAACACTAGGTAGAAAATTATTGTGAAGCGTAAAAAGTTTCTATCTCGTTGAAATGGATTTGTTTAGCCATGATAGCTATAACAATGAAATGAAGTGGGAATGTGGGATAATTTTTTCAACTTGCAGATTTATCCTACTTATATAGTGGAGTCAGGAGTGTGAGTACATTGGAATCCAATATATGTGTATATATAAATACATATTTGTGGGGACCCTTTAGGATTTATGCTCATGATTTTGAGTGCTAACAAATTTTTATTTGATTTTCCTCTTAATAAGTTTGTCATTTAATGACCTTAAATATGAAACCGATCCTAAAAAATTTATTGTTCTATGTTCTACGTAATTCTAACCATGCTAAATTTATTTTCTTACTGATATCTGAAGTCTAGAGACTTTCCTTTCCTTTTGATATTATAGTAATGGTTTCCACTTTCCTTTTTGATATCATATCAATAACATCATAATGTTTATTTTATAATATATTTTAGATTTATAATATCGAATTCCCTCTATGCTTCTTCGTGATCAAAGACAAACCTACACAAGTAATTGTTAGGGAAAAAGAGTTCTTTGGAAAAACACGCACAAAAACTGCATGGAGGGAATGTATGAGAATATGATGAATCAACATATGCTTCTAAATTTACCAATGTGTTCGCTAATAATATTACGACTTATGCATTGAAATTTCATTGATCTATTTGGTCATTATCAAGAGTAGTACTAGTATCACATAGGACCACCTTTCCAAAGAACCTCTTTTGGATCTAGTTTGAACCTCTCATATTGATTTGTTTATATTGCTTTTCCCATAATATAGAGGTGAATTGGTGATGTAAATGTTCTTTGGAAAGTATGATATTTCTTCCACAGTTTCCCATTTCCCGGTTGAAGCGTTGCCACAAATTCTCGATCAATAGTGTCGACTCCTGTTGTAATCCATGGTGTTGTAAGTATTCGATCCAAAATTTCCAAAGAACACAGATGATAGAAACCCCCTCTCGTCATTTGAAAGTGATGCAATGGCTATGACATCCTTGAAATAAGGTGCCTGCCTAAGGCCCAAAGACAAGGACAAGATATCTCTACCTGTTCATAATTTATTGGTCCATTGGTGCAGCCGATGAAAGTCGCTTCAGCTAGTAATGTTGCGAAATGTGTCTGCCCAACCAACCTTGTACATGGTAATATGTGCTCTTGGTGCTACAATTGGCGTAACCAAAATGAATTGCACTGTGTACAGAATTACATGCAGCTGCAGATGATGTGTGTGTTCCATGTCCAGAGAAATCTCTTGATGATTTGAAGTCACGGTCCTTAGAGATTCTTCCCCCTACAGCCACAAGTCATTTTCTTAAAGATCGAGCTCCAATCGACTTCCTGTTGTAGAGAGAATAGGTAGAAGTTGTACCATTCTCACACGTCCATTTCCATCTCATGGGAACCGGTGAAATCCCTTGTCCCTAAAGCTCTCACTTTGCGGGCAATATTCCTATGTCGACCCTATGATCGTTTTTTTTGTGAAGATGCAAGATACGCTATATGCCATTGCAGATGACTTAAGCAAAGAAACTTAGGCAAGTGGGTTATGAAGAGCTTTCTGAAGGACTCTTCATATGTCACCAAATGAGAAGGGAGCTTCTCCAGCTAAGATAGTTGAGATGGCGTGATCCGTGCACTAAACCCATGCATGGCATGGCTGTATGAGTAGACCAACTTCCCTTTGTCATCAGAGCGATATGGTGGCTTTGACTTTAGGATGTTTTGGTGCCATAACTCTTCAGTTGTAAAAATTTCTTGTTTGTGGGAATGGTCCATGTGTATGATGTAAGTTTGGTATTCTTGAGTTTGGACGACACTTTGTTGGGCACAGGTAACAAGAATAACACTAGGTAGAAAATTATTCATGGCGTAAAAAGTTTCTATCTCGTTGAAATGGATTTGTTTAGCCATGGTAGCTATAGCAATGAAATGAAGTGGGAATGTGGGATAGTTTTTTCAACTTGCAGATTTATCCTACTTATATAGTGGAGTCAGGAGTGTGAACACATTGGAATCCAATTTATGCGTATATATAAATACATATTTATGGGGACCCTTTAGGATTTATGCTCATGATTTTTACTACTGACATATTTTTATTTGATTTTCCTCTCAACAAGTTTGTCATTTAATGACCTTAAATATGAAACTGATCCTAAATTTGGTATTGTTCTGTGTTCTACGTATTCTGACCATGCTAAATTTATTTTACTATAGGATACAAGTCTAGAGACTTTCCCTTTCCCTTTTAATATTATAGTAATGGTTTCCACTTTCCCTTTTTGATACCATATCAATAACATCATAATGTTTATTTTATAATATATTTAAGATTTATAATATCGAAGTTCCTACATGCTCCTCAGAGATCGATATAAAACCGCACAAGTGTCAAGGCAAAAAAGAGGTTCTTTTGAAAACACGCATAAAAAACTGCATGAAAGGAATGTATGAGAATATGATGAGTCATCATCCGCCTCTAAAGTTTCAATGTGTCCGCTAATAATATTTGGGCATATGCACGCGACAATTTCATAGATCAACTGGTCAATATCAAGAGTAGTGCTAGTATCACATAGGACCACCTTTCCAAGTGAACTCTTTTGGATCAATTTGAACTCTCTGATATTAATTTTTTTAAATTGTTTTTCTCATAATATAGAGGTAAATTGGTGATGTAAATGCTCTCTGGAAAGTATGATATTCCTTCTACATTTTCCCCATTTCAATT